>APFE031527598.1:165556-190896 GCA_000404065.3 Pinus taeda
TATAATACTAGTGTTTACCCCATTACTATTGTAGTTATACCCCTTATTAATATTGTTGTGCCCCTATTGTCCCCATATGTTATTACTGTGCCCCATAGAATCCCTCTATTGTTATTTTTGTGGCTTTATATTATTATTGTTAGGTCGGCTGGGTTATATTGTGACTCCTTAGACTCCTATATATAGAAAGAAGGTTTTATCATTTGAATCATCCAAGAATTGTTCATTTATGTAATGTAAAGGAGGTTGCCCCCTCGAAGAGGCTAAATTCTAAGGTGTTGATCTATCTTTTCTATCTTTTCTTGAGCTGGTTTCATAACATCTAATCTACCGAAACATGATGCATGTGCCCAATCAAAAAAGTGTCAAACAGTTAATTCTTGACGAGTACCATATAAGTCCTTAAACAGCTCACCCCGCCTACCAGAAACTAATCACTGCATTAAAAAAGAATACTTATGGCCCGGTATGAAAAGAAAATTGGTTGATTGTATGGCTCAGTATTAGAATGTCAGCAGGTAAAAACTGAGCACCAACATCCAGCTGGGCCGCTTCACCCACTACCTATTTCAGAATGGAAATGGGAGACTATTACGATTCATTTTATAACTAGTTTACCTAAGACTAAATGACAAAATGACTCTATTATGGTAGTTGTGGACAAATTAAGTAAATTTTCTCATGTTTTTCCCGTACAGTCTACCTTTAAAACAATTTAAATTGCTAACATATTTATGAAAGGAATTTTTACGCTGCATGAGATACCAAAAGCAATAATTTTTTATAGAGGTGTGAAGTTCACATCTGCATTCTGGAAAACTATTTTCGAGGGGTTTGTCACCCAAATACAATTAAGTATGGCCTATCACCCTCAAACAGATGGTCAAACAGAGTGAGTAAGTAAAGCGATTAAAGACATGTTAAGAACATATGTGATGCAACAACCATCTAAATGGGAGGACTATATACATCTTGTGGAATTTTCTTACAACAACAATTATCATGCCTCCCTGAAAATGAATCCCTTCAAGGTACTACATGGACATAGATGTAAAACATCCATAAATTGGGGAGGGCCTAAAGACAAATTAATTTTGGGACCTGCAATGCTAAAAGAAATGGAGGAGGTAGTGAAGAAAGTGAAACTAAACTTAAAGGTCACACAAGATCCACATAAGACATACACTAACAAAAAAAACAGTTACCGAGATTTCCAAGTTGGGGACCTTGTATATGTACAAGTAAGACCCAAGAAAAGCACATTACAATGGGGAATTTGTGCCAAGCTAGCAACTCGGTTTTGTGGTCCTTTCCAGATTTTGGTCGAGGTTGGGCTAACAGATTACCAACTAGTCTTGCCAAGTCACATACATGTACATAACATTGTCATGTTTATGTATTAAATAAATACATATATGATCTTAAACATATAATCAATTGGCAGGACATACAAGTCACGTTGGACAACGAATTTCTAATCGATTAGAGAGAAGTAACGGAGTAGAAGGGAGTTTTCGCCCAGGTTAAAGTATAGCAGCAACACTTTCACCCAGAAGAGGCTACCTGTGAAGATGAAACTTATGAAAGAAGCTTACCCAGGCTTATTTTGGGCAAAATGAAAACATCAAGACAATGTTTGACTTAAACTGGGTGGAGATGTAACATCCCCTCAGAAAATTATAAATAATACTTACTTCAGTTAAAAGACATGATAATGTTGATAGACTTTGGAAAGATCAAATGTCAAGTAGGAATGTCTAATTTTATTTTTTTGAAATCATGTTTATAATGATGCATGATTTGTGAATGACTCACTTAGAAGCCATGCCTAGTTGTGCCTCACGTGTCAAGGTGGTTAGTCAGTTATGGGTCAGGCGGTTACTTTCCCTTAATCTCTCCTTGAGAATTAAAAATGAAAAAAAATAACCGAGAGGGTAATGATACCTAAGGTAATCAAGGAGAGAATGGTAACAAGAAAGAATTGTGCTAAGAAAATGTGTTGAAATATCAGACAAGTTCTTGAAATAGTAAAGCTTGGACTAAGTATGGTTAGGATCAGATAGTCACAAAACGCTAACTATGTAGAGTTACTGCTAACACCTTGCTTGCCAGGATAACACGAGGGGAGACACAATGGCCACTAGTCTCGTGGAAGGGAGGTTAAGGCATTATTTCCAAAAGAGTTCCAGAATATCGGTATGAGATCAAGGTGAACAAATTAGAGGAACATCTGAGTATACTAGAACTGTGTATATTTTTATTAGTTATAAAAGAGTCATGTAAACAAGTCTTTAATGACAAATTCAGAATAAATAGGGGCACTTGTCTGTTATGTGGAAGGCCAATAATGGATCAAACTGGATGTTGTAAATAAGAGCCTGCTTGTCTTTATAACTATATGTAGTGAAAAATAATTACAGTGGAATAAGATTAATTTATAGTAAATGTTTCTCTTTTTGGCAAACAAGTGTTAAAACCCTCATTCAAAATTCAAGGGTTATTAAAGAAGGACATTCTGACAGTCCGGGTTAATTTCCTAGCATACCAGAGCAACGGCTTAGCATGGAAATAGTTCCTGACTTGCTAATATCACGATAATGAAACCAATAAATATAATCATCCAATATAATTATAAATACGAAAACGGAATACTGGAATTTAATACTGATAAAAATCCGTTTAACAAATAGATATCCTTTTACAAACCGCAATCACATAATTCAGTGTAAACTACATAAGCAATTCAGTGAACGATTTTAATAAAAATGCAATAAAATATGCAATAGAAAAATCATCGATAATCACATTGAAACCGTGGAAGTTACTATATGTCAATCATGAATAAACCTGGCTCAGAGAAAGCAATACGAGATCACTATAATTTCCATTGCCTTGAGAATTTAACTACTATAATGCTAGGAACTACCAGAGGGAAAAACCCAGAAATCGTTTTAATAAAATCTTATAACAAGAGTATCGAATCTGTATTAGGATAAGAGTGACAAATCTGCATTAAATCTTAATCCTCCCAGCTACGGAGGGGTCAATCCTTTACAGTCGTAAAGTTCTAGGTCAACATAAAGAATAAACTTAGCCATGTAAACTCAAACCCTCTGTGTCTTCTGGCAACATCAGTAACCTATAACAAGAAAACCCCGTAATGGAAGAAGGGCTCAATGTACCTAGAACAAGGTGAAAAGAGGCAGAAGATGATTAGGGTCATCCTGTTGTCGTCGACAAAAACCCATAGGAAGAGTTAAATACCTGCAGGTAGATAACAAATGTCAATATAGCGGTTCACAATTTAACTGACAACAAACTTGGAAATTAGTCATGGAGGGATTACTGTACATGTAAGTCACGAAGTCCTCTATCGTCGAATAGGATTTATGTCAGAGGGTAACCACAACAAAATTAGAATTTCCATTGGTTTAAATCACTAAATACTAACAGTGGGAGAGGGCATGACAACATACGATCTTCTCAGCAAGACACCCTTCACTGTATTCGACCATTGAAGAACCTCATTCCGGCTGGTTGAACGATGGCCTATAAGAAAAACATCATAGGACTGAGAGAAGGAAATCACTGTATTAAACACTAGTGCGCAGTCAAATGACAAATTTCAAGTGCACATGCCTTAGTTTTGTGGTTATCGAGCTAATATCGACATGTCAGTGCCAATTAAGAGCCTTAGTGACAGAAAATTCTGTGGAGAAACATCAAGGAGACTCTGAAGGTAGCAACAACAAAACCCTATTGAGGACAGAGCAAATGCAACTGTGTCTGAGAGCACCCAGGTGGTAGTTACCTGACCTAATTAGAAAGAATCACCACCGTTGATCTAGCATCTTCACTCCGAGTCGTGGATGAGACTCGAATCCCAAACATGTGCAAGTGTAAAAAGGATATGAACTCGAATCTTCCAACACTTGAGCTTGTTTACCATGCTTAAATAACTAGGGCGGTTAAGTCCACTGTATAGATCATACCACCGACAAAATATAACAATATATATAACAATGATGTTCCAATATTTCCGCATATGTATAGTCATCTTATCATCAAAGAACTATGTATGTAATGTAGAGTGTACAGTCGCCAATGGAAAGATAATCACGTTGTATGTTGGTTAACAAAAATTTAGATGTAGTTATAAAATTATCATGTCATTTAATATTGACATTAATACACCATCTGTATATTCGCATGCTAATAAAAGTTTTGAAGTTTTACATATTTTTAATTTGGTGAGAGTGAAGGTACTAGGAGTTGCGGCGTTCTGGTAGTTTTATTTTAAAATTTGTATTTTCCATCTTTTCAATTTAATGATAAAATAGACATATATCTAGCATCTTTAACATTTTTTTATTTCGAAGAAGAGTTGAAAATTACATTTTTTATGTGAACATATGTGAGCTCGAAGCTATGAACAAAGTTGGCCTTGTCCTGCCAAAAAGTTGGACTAACTTGGTGTTGTCGTGCCAAAAATTTGGACGGTAAAGTCCTCATAGCCTGCCAAAATTTTGACTTTTAAGCCCTGTATACATAATAAAGAATCTGCCGTCATATATACATAATAAAGAATCTGGAGATATACATCAAATTTGGACTGAGTTGGTGTTGTCCTGCCAAAAATTTGGACTGTAAAGTCCTCATAGCCTTCTCCTGCCAAAATTTTGACTTTTAAGCCCTCATGTAAAAATAATAAAGAATCTGGAGATATACATCAAATTTGGACTGAGTTGGTGTTGTCCCGCCAAAAATTTGGACTGTAAAGTCCTCATAGCCTTCTCCTGCCAAAATTTTGACTTTTAAGCCCTCATGTATACATAATAAAGAATCCGGAGATATACATCTATTTCATCGTAACAAGTATATTGTTCATGGACAGATAAAAATATCAACAAAAGAGAATATAGCAACAAAACAACAAAAATATATCCATAATAAAAATAATTTCTTTTTTTAATCACATGGTGAATCAGTAATTGCCAGGTCTGATCTATGGGAGACCCGGGATCAAACTTCATAGCTGCCACTATAATACCAAGAGCATAACCAACCACAAGTAAGGTATACTAAGTTCCTATGATTTTAGGAAGAACAGACTTGTCTGATCTATGGGAGACCCATAAAAGAATCCGCCCTTTTAACTGCCACCACAGCAGGTCATTGTACTCAATAAGATTTGAACTTCAGGCTGCCCCAGCTTCTCCCATAAAACTTACCATCAAACCACACATCTTTCATCATGGTAAGTACTGAAGTATTCCGACTTGTGCTTATATCATGCCAAATATATGTTATGTTAGTTCATATTATGTAGCATAAGTAAACCAAAAAAACAACGTGTCTTTCCGTCGTAGTTCGTGGGGAGGAAAAATGAGAGGGTTACGTGTCATTTGTTGTTGTCATGCGCCGTAGCAGTTTCCATGGCCGTATCTGTTGGCTGTAATGGCTGTGGTAGTCGTAGTTAATCTATATAGCGGTTTCCATGGCCGTATCTGTTGGCCGTAATGGCTGTGGTGGTGATCTATATATGTATCTGTCTCAATAGCTGTCATCGTTGTATCCATGTGTCGTAGCTTGAACCCACCCTCCCGTTATGAAATACATTAAAAAATGTAGATATGGCAAAAATAAAATAAAATTAATAATTATTTTTTATTTTTATTTTATAATTAATTATAATTAATATTTAAACAAGTTTATATTTATTTTAATTTTACTTAAATTTTCTCGAGATTTGATAAATATGGAGTTAGGATGGATTCAGGTTGGTTTTAGACCATATAAATTAAACCTTTGATAAAATCAAAATATTTATCTCATGATACATTTCACATTGCCAAAATTTAGAAAAATCATAAAACCTAATTAAATTATAACTTTATTTTAAATGTGGTTATTATTATTAATTAGAAAAATAACACACACATATAAAACAAAATTCTTAATTATAGAGATTACCTCCATTTTATCATACAAATTCTTATTTGTAAATAGGTTTGTTACAATATCATAGTTTAATAATACCAAATGCCCAAAAACCCACATTTTTTTAATTAATCAATTTAATTAAAAGAGTATAAACATAACTACTTTTAAAATAAATTTCAAAATTTCATTTAAAAATAAAAATATCTGGTAAATTAAATCTCTATCACCCACTTAATCACTTGCAAAACTATATAAATTAAATGGTTGGTAAATATGATAGGAATCAATCCATAATAAACATCAAAACGCTTACCTCACTTTATCATGGAAATTCCTAATTTCTAAATAGGCTTGTTACAATACCATGAGCCAACAGCATGGGTTACTAATATCACATGCCCAAAAAACTATAACACACATTTATATAAGTTTTCTTTTTTAATTTATCAATTTAATTAAAATGACAAAAAATAATAATTACTTTGGACATAAATCTCAAATTTTGATTTATATATCACTTTGAATTTTCTAGAAAATTTGACATATATATTATCACAAATATTGTAAAATCTTCAATAGAAATTAAATCACTATTTAAATTGATATTTAAATTAAAATTTTAAAAACTCTATTATAAAATAAAAGCAATCCAAAATTATTAATAATTAAATTACAATTTAAAAACCTCGTTCCAAAATAATAAACATCTGAACCCATGTTGTACTGGTCACATCACATGAGAAAAGGCTTCAATTTATATATATCTCACCAAATGTTGGGTTCAACGTCTTTCCTATTTGGAAACATCTTTGAGTTTGCAACTGTTGGAATATTAATTGCTACTTGTCTCAGTTGTGACTTTCTATGTAAAGAGTATGTTCCTATCTTATAGGAGTGGTTTCCCTAGTTTAGTGTGTGGTTGACATATTCTCTTTTCCTATCCTATAGGAGTGGCTTCCCTAGTTTGGTGTGTGGTTGAGATATTCTCTCAACCAACAGATTGTGTGTCAAAGATAGTTTTCTTATCTTGAGATAATATTCATGTATATATGTAATATCATATTTCATTAATGGAATATAGATTTCCTTTATGGAAATTTAACAGAAACTCAGTGCATCCTGCTTGTGTTAATTCTCTGTTGATCTTCGATTGCGTGCTTACATCATAGTTTTTCATTGATTTTCGATACCTTTGTTTTCATCCAGAAAGTCAAGTTGAAAAATTGTTTTAAAAAGTGTTGCAAGGCAAGGTATTCTTATTATTGAAATTGAAAGATTATGTTGTTATAAAAATTTGCATATAGAAATTGGTAACATGATTATTATTATTATTTTAGGAAATTATTATTATTTTATGAAATTGTTTTACAAAGTATAATTGTATTCATATTTATATGACAAAATTTCACAATTAATATTTTCCAAGAAAAACAAAATCTTCTAATTCACTTTTTCAAATCACATTTATATTATGTGTGTATACAACTAAATGAATATCACATTCCTATAGATCTGAATTAGAAATTGTTTAATGCAATATACACATAGTGTTGGTGAATTTGGCATGACTCTTTAACATGATGCTAGAATTTTGAGGGACTAACAATGTGAAAATTGTGAAAGATTTTTCTTGGGTTTCTTTTAGCCTAAGCATTCATCCATTGACCATTTCATAATTTGTAGTGGATGATTTAAATATGCTTTGAAAATATTAGAAAAACAATATTTATTAATGCTTCATTGGTTTTTCTAAAAGTTATCATACTATGTCTAATAACTTTGAAAAATGATGGAGAAAATGATTTTTCTTGGGTTTTCTTTTTTGCCTAAGCATTCAACCGTTGACCATCTCATATCTTGTAGTTGATGTTTTAAATATGCTTTGAAAAATATTTAAAGAAAAAATATTTATTATTGCTTCATTAGTTTTTTTAAAAATTATCATACTTGGTCTAATAACTTTGAAAAATGATGGAGAAAATAGGAGTTCAAGTAGAGTGGAGAAGAGCTAATTTTTAATTATATGAAAAGTTAATTATAAAATTGAGGATTTCAATAGATGATAAAATTAGAAGGACCAATCAAAATCAAGAGTAAACTAGAAATTAAATAATAATGTGTTCTCTATTTGACTTATATATAAATTAGTTAGAAAATTAAATCATAAAGAATAAATAAAGTATATAAATAAGAGTTTATGTTTTGTTATTATTAATTTACATAGATGATGGCGTGTTATTAACAAATCATAAAGATACTTGTGATAAAAATATAATCATTTGATATAATAGTAGCATATTCTTCTTAGTAAGAACAACAATTTTATATAGTTATTGTTTGAGCAACAGAGTTAGAGAAACAAATTAGTTAAAAAACACACAGAATAAAAGTTAAATAAAAGTTATGTAGTTAAAAAAATAAAATAATATTCATGAAAAACATAAAATAAAATACCTTTTGTTTTCAATTTCCACATAATTTTAATCTATATATTTATAAAGCATACCATGTTTATCTCACTCATAATCTTAGTTATAAATATAAACCATATTTATTCCACTCATAATTTTATTTATAAATATAAACTGATTAGATATCAACGATAAAATTAAAATATCTATAAGCCTTTTCAACTAAATTACACTGATTCAAACATAACACCGATAATTAATTGTGAAACAATATTTTAATCTTGAAAATTTAGATGAGAGTAAAATTAAGTAGTCCACGGAGACACCTAACAATCAAGATTTAAGCTTAGACTTATATTTCATCTCAAACGGAAATCAAAACTAAAATATCAGAGTTATCTGTGCACTCATAAAAGATTTTGCCCAAAATATGTGTAACGCATAAGACACCACAAATGATGATAGTAAAGTAAATTACCTTGAAAATAGACAAAACTCATATTGAGAATCAAATAGAAAAAAACCATATAAAATTCATACATTAATATATTATTTTAAAACCAAGTTACATACATGGAACTTTTACAATAATAAACTCTTATTTTTTTCTTTTATAGAACCTGAAAACACATATCCCTCTTCAATACCAAGTAAAATCATATATTACAGTAACCATAGAACATGATTAATTTATTAAATATTTTAAATCCATAGAATCTTATTCATTTTAGACCACAAAATGTAGGAATTTACAGGGTAAGTTCCTCAGACAGAATACCAAAAGGACACCACTCACAAACAGATCACAGATCAATACACCA
Source organism: Pinus taeda (assembly GCA_000404065.3). Taxonomy (NCBI): domain Eukaryota; kingdom Viridiplantae; phylum Streptophyta; class Pinopsida; order Pinales; family Pinaceae; genus Pinus; species Pinus taeda. The sequence goes on from APFE031527598.1 coordinate 174,732, forward strand.
GTATTTTGACGTGGTTAAAACCCTCAAAGAGGAAAACAGTCCACGGCTTGAGCCAACACGGCCACTTCAGGAAATTTATTAATAAAAGAATGAAAATTTACATAAGCTTCTCTCATGCACGGTTAACCTACAAATGACCCTCCATGCGCTTTAAATAGAATTCATGGACCAAACGGGTGTCAAGCCACGGATCAAGTGTCGGTAATACCGAGGAGAGAATGAACCGTCGGATCACTACATATCGTGACCGTCGGATTGTAAGTTACAAATGTACATAGTAAAGAAACACACTTTTACCTAACTCTATACTAGACCAAGTTATACTTAACTATTTCCTATGTGTGGAATATCCTAACAATTCAAAGAGTGAAGTCAACAAATAAAAGGATTTTCTAGTAGGAACACATACTGGTATTTTGGCATTTTTGTTTGCGGAAGGTGTTGAGATATAAAAGTTTTCAATAAGAACCAATCTACATTGTCTAGTTTGTTGGCTCCTTGCAAATTTTGGGAAAGAAAAAATTATAATGTTGAATGAATACTTAAGCTGCTTCCTGGTATGCTTCATGACATTGCAGAAGGCTTCAAGTTTGTATACTTGTAGTATTTCCAATTAAGATAATTTTGTGGCACTTGTGTGTCATGCAAAATACAAGCAACTTGTAGATTTGGAGGTTGAAGGGATACAAACACAATCTACATATATATGCATTGATTCCTTGTTACTTCGTCTGTTGAATAAGAGTTTGGTGGGTTGTATAAAGGCAATGATTGTTTTGACAAATAAAAGTAGTCTTTTGTGGAGGAAAGTTTAGTCGGTTGTATTGTCAGAACATAGTGCTGGTCATGAGTAAACTCTTATTTTTATGTAATGGATTGTAATTGATGCTTGCGGGTTGCACACTGATCATTTGCTGCACATTATAAAGGATATTGTTGTGTACTGTGAGTGGGTATTACTTTTCTGCATTGAGTAGTAGTTGTGATCATTTTTTAAGGTGTAATTTTGTCATTGAAGAAAAAAATGGCCAGAATCAATGAAGTATTATATTTCCTCAAAACTCTGATATTGTATACTACTCATGATACATTAAAAGTCAGCAAAGTTTCTCTCATAGACATTCATGTTTGTCTACAAAATGCACAAGAGAAAAATGATTTTTTGTAGCTCAAATATTAGCTACAACAAGAAGAATTAAAACAGAGGAGTCATTTTGAACCTGTTTCTGTTCATAAGATTGAAACAAATTCCCATAAAGCAGCAGTTGTACATGCAAATACAGAAGTTTAGCTTGCACTTCCCAAGCCCATCATCAGACCTTGGGAAGAGATTGTCCATAACAAGCATAGAACTAGTCTTGGATATGACAAGGACGTGTCCTTTCATATTCCAAACTACTCCAAACCAATCCAATTTCAAAGTGCTGGATGGTTCATCTTCACCTGCTCCTCGTGACAGTTCACCTCCAGCTGTTCCAGATTCTGCCCCTCTTCCATAACAACAGCAACAACAACAGCTTTTGAAATGCCAACACTGTGACCAAGTTGGCCATCTAAAAGATCACTGTTTTGATCTTCATCCATGTAAGCACTGTCATAAAACCAATCATTCTTCAAATAGATTCTTTAGAAACAAGCCTCCTGCAAGAACAAAGATTCATCTTGGATGGATCGCTTCTTGGCAATGGGCATCAACAACCAATAATATATTCCAGTCAAATGTTAGAACTTGTTCAAGAGTATTGAACAATCTTGTAGTTGAGTTTTCTCCATCATCTCACCTTTTATCTGATAGGGGGGGAAATGATGGTCATCTACAAGCTTCAAAGTCACATCAAGCGAGCCTGAGCCACAACCTACCACACCAATTTTAGAGTTGTAGCCAGAGACAAAGATGCCCCTGAGCATGCCTTTAGTTGGTAATTTGGGACACTTCCTCTAGCAGAAGACTTCATCTTCTTGTCAGTTTTGGAAGAGTTCTAGGAATCACATTAAGCATTCCAAAGTTGTTGGTCATCCTTAAAACATGACAGGTTGAGACTTTCCTTTTCAGGTTGAAGTTGTCCCTTTTATGTGGGGTGAGACCTCCCTTTCATGGTTGAAGGTTTCCCTCTTCAAAACAATAGGAGCACTTCCCCTAGCAGAAGACTTCAAATTCTTGCCAGTTTTGGAAGAGTTCTAGGAATTGCACTAAGCATTCCAGTGTTGGTGGTCATCCTTAAACCACTGCCCTTTATACCAACATTTCAAAAAGCACATTAAGCCTAGTGTTTCCATGCATTTTTTTCACATTTTATATTACAGCTCTCTTCTTGGACTCATACATAACCCTTCGGATTAAGGGAGGGAATGTTGGACACCTAATCCTGTATGGGTTAGTGTGGAAGTGGAATAGACTAAGGAAGTCCAAGAGACCTTGGGGTGCACAACCCAACAGTCACACAATGTACTATAAATGTATATCAGTTGTTAATAAAAAATGTACTCTCGTGTTTTATCTTTCATACTCTTTCTGCCATGCATGTGTTTGACAGAATCAACACCTTCTATACCAATGCCTAGGATATAAAAATGAAAACTACACTGACATGGAAGAATTACTTCCAACACCCTCCCTTAATGCTTACATAAACAACAAGAAAAACAAATATTACAAAAATAAATAAATATTTGTCTCATTGGTCTTCATCAACACCCACAACCACTCTGGAATCTTGCAAACACTGCTCTTTCACCACCACATCTTCGAGCTATCACTTGACCTCCTTTTAAAACATAACTACCTCTAACCATCATTGTTATAGCTCCAAATATCACCACTTGTATTTGTGCTGCTTCATTTATGGCCTAGGGAAACCCCTCCTTCCAGACTTGGTCCAAATATTTTAAAAATAGTGTTTTACTCCCTGTATGCTACTTTTCCCTGTGTTAAAAGCATGTACACACGGGTCAGTCTATATCCAACCCGCATATATGTGTTAAAACACTTCAAAAAATTAAATTTCCTTAACTATGGATGGAGATCATGGGTTTTACCTATTGATTACCTATTAGTGCCTGTGGCCCAACTGTTCCCAAATAATTCCCAGCTAAAAAAATACTTTGGGAGAAGTATAAAAAGACTTCAATGGGAAGGCCTTAAGGAGGAGAGAAATGATAGAATTACTATATTGAGATTATCCCCTGATCAAGTCTGAAGAATCCTTGTGCTTCAAGCACTTCCGCAAGTTCAGGAAACCCTTGTTTCCTTGAGTTTTGATATTCTCTCACATGCTTGGAGATATCATGGTATTGGTTGTGGAAGGAACTGTTGAAGATTAGGACTGGAAGGAACTAGAGATTGGTTCCACTTGGAGCCAGAAGAGGAATGCTCAGCTGAAATCTTTCCATGTTTTATTATAGTTTTCTATAATAAAAGAAACGTTGTCCTGTTCCTGATATTGGCTTTGTTTATGCATCTGATTTTATTATTATGGTTATGGTGTATGTATGAATGACTATTTCCATCTATAATTAACCATCTACTTATATGATATAAATTTGATTTCACTATAGTGCTTTATCTATACGATGCTATGTGTATTTAGATTTGTTGATTTGTAGGTTCGAAGGTCATTAGGAGTTGCAGAGGGTTTGCACCCTGGCTAGAACTACCCAAACGAAGGACATATGGGTATGTTCATCCTCGCATAGTTAGTTTTTTTAAGCATATTACCTGAGTCAAATGCTTGTTTCTTGCTGTAGATTACTCCTGCTCTGCTAGGGTTCTAACCCAAAGCCCTTGGGAACTTATTCCCTTAACAGAATTGGCGACTCCGTTGGGGATAACAATCTTGTTATTCCTAGTTTGGGTTATTTAGTGCCAATCAGGGCTCAGTTCTCAGTTTTCTTGCTATCATTGTACTACTTGCTCCTGTAGGAACTCAGACTTCAAGTTTGATCTTTTTCATCAGGCCTCATTTTTTATTTTTCTTGTAAAAATTCATATAAGCATCTTTGCCTGTTTACAGAAGTGTGTGTATGCTTGTTTCTCTGAAATGAAACCGTGTATATGCGATTTTATTTTGGCATAAGCGCGTGTACACACAACTGTGTAAAGACATAGTCACGTGTACAATGTTTTGCATGATTTTTTCAAATCTTTCTGACTAGAAAGATTTGTTTATTAGTCTATGTGTTTCCTGAGTGGTCAGATTCTATTTTTAGAATTCAATTTTTCAGTGAGCTTATTTTTACAAATTCTCTCCTGCTTTGAAAAGTTCTGGTCTCGGTTTGCTTTGAAGTGAGTTTTTATGATCTGTATTTGAACACACAAATCTTCTTTTAGAGGTTCTTGATTGTTCTAGTCTTATGGAAGAGAAGATTGTTCGCAATCTTTGTGTCAAACTTCATTTTTATGGTTTGCTTTCTTTGCTTCCTGTCAATGTTGTGGCCATTCACTTTTTTTTGCTTTTCGAAAGTTTCTTGTTGATGAATGTGAAAGTGTGTCTTTCCTGATTTCTTGATCAATTTCTCAAAGCTATTTTTGCTACTTTTGGATTGTCTAAATACAAGTTGAAACACTTATTTTGTTTAAGTTTTCGTTCATGATGAATCGATAACTTGCAAAGTTTCCTTGTGATTTGTTTTCAATCTTTGAGTCTTTGGTGGCATTTTGAGTGCTTTTGAAAAGATGTTTTTATGGTTTTTTGAAAAAGAAAAGTCGTTCAAAAACATTTGTTTGCTTTCTTTGTCGAATTTTACTTTGGTTTCTTTTGGTTTTTGAAAGTGAATTGTGATCTTTTGCGATTTGTCCTTCTTGTTTGATGATAATTTTTGCATTCAAAATTTATATTATCTTCAATACTTAAGTTGGATTATTAATGGTTATAAACAATTGCTTTTGGTTTTAGAGTGATTTAGGATCTTGCATCTTTATTACATCTTTCATTTGGATAGTTTGCATTATTAAAGCATTAGTAATCTTTTTAGTTTTTGCATGTGTGAAGTGTGTTGCAAGAAAAGAAAAGAAAAAGTTTTTTGCTTTCTAGAAGTTTCGTAGAACCCACGTAGAGATCTCTTTTCATCGAAGGAAAAATGATTGCATATAAGTTAGTTTTTCATTAATTTATTTTGCGTCATAAGAACACCGTCAATTTCAGTTTCGTATTGTCCCTTTGACTTAAAAAGAACAACCACTTAAAATCAAGCGCTTAATGAAATAAACTAGAACCTTTTACATTATTAATCAGTATACACCAACAAGTTTAGGTTTATTTAGGGCTTTGGATTAGGAGAGAGGAGAGTTAACTCTCCAAGGCTGCTCTAAATTGTAAAACATAGAATTTTTATTAAAGAGTGAAATCCAATAGCATTAGGGAGACTGGGAAAGCTCTGTGACTGGGAGTAAAGCACGAGGGTTAGTGAAGATAAGGAAGAGAGATACCCCTCTCTTACTTGTTGGATCTTACCTCATGATTTTTCCGCTCAACTTATGATACGAGTTGGTGTCCATAGTTGCCTATCCTAGGAATCCACGCAAGTGGCTGCGGAGGGGAATCTCGTGGCACCTGAGGTTAAGGCTATATCACTTTCAACAGTACTTCTGGAGGGCACCCTCGCAAAGCTTGGGGCTTGCACTGGCAAAGGATATTGTCTGGAGGTCAACGTAACTACGTCTGATACCTTCGCTGGTAGGGTTGGGCCGTGATTATCCTAGACTATCTTCGGAAGGTCCCTTACTTCACTTTCTTGTATTTTGGTGTTTGTTCCTCATCACCTAGAGTGGGAATACTTGGAAGTTGCTTGATTGGTTGTATCTTTAGGGACTTTATAGTCGAGTGCTCTTTTCTCCTTATATATAGTTGGATTTAGGTATTTTTGTCTGGTCACTTTTGGACTTTAGATTCTGGGTGACTGACTTACCACTCCACCAATCTTGAAAGACTTTTGATCTTTCTTTCGAAAGTTGTGGAGTTGCCTCCTCAAGGGAAAAGGTTTTGATTGTGTGTTTATCTTCCTTGAAAAGTCATTTGTACATTCCTGTAAGGGAAGGATCTGCGAATAAGTTAGATATGGCCAAAATTCATGTGGCAACAAACCAAGGTACCCTTCCAAAAGGGGATCCTTGTGCTTTTCCTTTCTTCAGAAATGTTGATACTCCCTTGATGGCCACTTTGAATATTCCCGGATTGAATGTTGCACTACCAGTTTGGCTGTGGTCCAATCTGAATATTCCAGATGTTTTTGAAGCTTCTCAAATGAGTGCTTTATTTCATGGGCATCACATGGATTCTAATTGTTCATCTTCCTTCAAAGAGAAACCTAGGATTCCTATTTCTCCTCCTTCTTCTAATAAGAAATCTAAAAAGAGGAGAAAGAGGAAGATGAAGAAGAAGAATAATTCTATCCATTCAATCAACCTCTGCTAGCCATGTTGAAGATGAGCCTTCAGCCACTGCAAGTCATGCTTGGGGCACAAGTCTAGTCATGCAAGTCATACTAGCAATTCACCATTAACCTCTAAAAGTCATGTTGAAGATGAGACTTCAGCCACTGCAAGTCATGCTGGGGGCACAAGTTTAGTCACTACAAGTCATACTAGCAATTCACCATCAACCTCTGCAAGTCATGTTGAAGATGAGCCTTCAGCCACTGCAAGTCATGCTGGGGGCACAAATCTAGTCACCGCAAGTCATACTAGCAATTCACCATCAACCTCTGCAAGTCATGTTGAAGATAAGAATTCAGCCATTGCAAGTCATGCTGCGGGCACAAGTCTAGTCACTGTGAGTCATGCTAACAAAGAGTCACTAACCTCTGCAATTCAAGTTCGGGACTCTTTGCAAACCACTACTAGTCATGGTGGTGGAATTGAGGTTGATAAGAAACCTAGATGTAGAAGTTTTAAACCTAAGCTCCCTTGTAAGATATGCAAGGGAGACCATCTTACTCATTTGTGCCTTGGTATTCATAGGTACAAAGGATATGGTATGAGTCTAAAAGTTCTTCTACTCCTAGAGCTGATATGGTTTCTCATTAGCCCCATCAACCATTGGTTGATAATGTGGTTGAGCTAGTGCAATCTCTGGCTGATTACACTCCTCTTTTGGGGAGTGAAGTGCCGAAAAAAAGAGTCTGTTTGATTTCTATTACAGAGTCTTTTGGTATAGGGGGCATTCCAATTTCTTTGAATGCTCCCCCTCCAAGTTCTAGGAGTGTCTCCTTCGATTGGGATAGTCTTGTCGAGCCTCATCTTCCTTCCGCTGCACCTTTTCAAATAAAGGTCAGAGTTAATTCCACAAATGTCTATCGATGTATGTTGGATGAAGGATCCTCTGCAAGTATTATATCCTCTTTGACTTGGAAAGCTTTGGGTTCCCAAAAGTTGTTGACATCTTAGAGTCAGTTGTTAGCCTATGATAGAAGACTTGGTGAATCTATGGGTGTTCTTCCTCAACTACCTATTAGTTTAGGTGGGAAGACTATCTTAATCGATATGATGGTGGTTGATAGCCCTTTAGACTTTAATATGCTACTTGGGTGTGATTATGTCTATGCTATGAACGATGTGGTGTCCTCACTCTTTCAAGTGATGTGTTTTCCTTATAAAGGGAATATTTTCGCTATTGATCGGATTGCATCTGATAATCACCACCCTAATTCAAATGTACTATAGAATACCCCTTGGTTTGTTCCAAGTGTTCAATTAGACTATACCTTGCCATGGGTGAATTATACGGCATTGAATCCTAAATGTTCAATCGCTTCTGAGAAGGATCCTTTGACCTATTATTCTCCTTCTTGGGACTTGATCCTGGAATTTGACTGAGAGATTCTTCCTATAGGGACATGGGATCCCTTAATTTCCTCTTTTTATCCTTGTAGTTCTCATGATTTCTTAGAATTTGATTTGCCTTCACAGGAGGAACTCTTTGAAGCCATGAGTTTTGACTACCAAACGAGTCCTTGGCCTAAGCCCTGCAAGGGGTTTATCCAGAAGAATTATTATGCGTAAACCACAAGGTTGCGTGGTTCCCCTATACCATATTGTATATATAAGGTACACATTTTCAAGTTTTGTATTCTATAACACAAGATTTCATTTGAAGTTTATATGTGGGATGTATTAACTTCTTGTCTAGTGTTCCTATTAATGTCTACAGAACTTGGAAGATTTCTCCTTTGGAAATTTTTATGGTTGATCCGTTCTGACAGGTATTGGTTCTCAAAACTGGCATATAGGTTATGTTTTTCACCTACATTATGCACTTATCAGTTTCCTTTCCCATTTTGGGCCTTAGGATCAACCCCACCAAGTTATGGTGCAAAACCTTCTCATTGCTTAGAAGTATCATGACTTGTGTGGTAGAGCCTACCTTATCATGAGTGTCCTAAATAGCACCTTGTTGTCACTTGGCACTCATGCTGATTTATTGTTCTTAGGCCTGGGAGTCCTCTTTAGTCCCACCATGACTTGTGCATTGAAGACTCATTCCTCTTTTCTTCTTCGCTTCGTTCTGGCCTTATACCCTAGAGGATCCTTTGTGTTGAGTTGTACTATTGCATTGCATTTTGACCATTTGCACCTTTTGGCCTTGAGACGGCTTCACTTGGACTCATGTTTAAGCCAATTTTTGACCATGTCTTCTGCAAAATCAAACCTGCAATCCCTTAGCTTCTGCAACTTGACACACCCTCTGACCCGTGGAAGGAACATCCCTTTGAGTGCCCTTAACTAGCTTCACCTCCCTGCATTGAGCATATGAATGTTCCCATCCCAGGAAATAGATCAATTGTTTCACTAACACTCATTATTTCCACTATACTATAGTATTCTTTTATTCTTTTCCTAGCTTAAAGAAAAAGACAACAAAATTACATATTCCAAAAAATGTGGGAACGGGACAACATTTCCATATATTATTGGCAACTAGAGTCACTTGTGTCACCCTTAAACAAGGCACTCAAAAGAAAGTCTCTCCTCCATTTGGGCGGGATTTAGTTTGACTTAGATATGCCTTAACCTTATTATTGACTCAATTCTCCTCTGATTGGTTATCTCTTCCAATCATATGGAGAGTTCGTTCATACCTCCTACATAACGAGCTTATACAGAGTCATCATATGCTGCCACATAGTAAGCCTGAGTCGGCCTCTCTGCAGTGTCTCTTGACCTATTTTTTAGTCGGCCATCCCTAGTTGCAGTGTCTTGTCTATCATCACATCAGTTATATTGGTCCTTTACTCGTGCTAGTTTGAGAGGATCCCCATTGACTTCTTACTTGCGGGTCTTGTCCTTATCGACGATGACACATTGCTCCAAGGACAGGCTTAGAGCTACACCCTAGCCCTATTTTCATTATTGATAGGTCACCTTATGCTCAGCATCAATCAGTATCATGGGTCTTTGAATGAGTGGTTTCCCTTGTGTTCGACTTCAACTTTCATTATCACACATTGGGATTCGTGTAGTGCCTTGGTTTCCATTTGACCTTATTGGTGGATTCCTCACCTCTATGTCAACTTTCATTATTGGTTGGTTCAGATCATGCACTAGCTACATAACGTGCTTTGGTCTGGTTACTACATCTTTTTTCATCCAATTCCTTCCACATTATTGGCCTACGGGTTACACTCGCACTAGATTGATGAAGGATGCCTTAATGCCTTCCTTCTAGTGGATATTTCCCTATCGGCTACGACTCATTACTCTAGGGCAAAGGTTTAGAGTCCATTTGGAAATACTTTGAGGTTTGCAGTCATTAGTGGCAGATCCTTCGCTATTGGCAGTGGGAAACCATCATTGTCTCCTGATTGATAGATTCTTCCAGGTGTTCGACATCAAGTCATCTATTCACACTTGTTAGATTGTACTGGGTACCTTGACTCTCATTATCATTATCGGTGAGTAGTCTCGTGTTTTTTAATGGTATACATCAATGAATGGTAATCAAACAATTTCTCACATGGTCAACTTCAGATCATTTATTCCCGTTGTGTAGAAATGTACCACAGCGGTCGATGAAGATCTTGGGTTGCATCAACATTCTTTGGTTCACTTGTTAGTTGCTCCTGTTGCTACTAGTAGACACCATTCCACATTATATGCTGCAGCCCTTCATAGGGACATCCTATATGTTGGCATCTGAGTTGCGATGTAGTATCATCTTATTCCATCATGTTCATTTGGTACTATTGGGATCAATTTTATCTTTCAGCGTCATTGATAATCTTCTTATATGTGATATTCAGACATGTACTTGTTCAATCATGATCAGATGATCCATTGTGTACTTTCAGTTCTTTATACATGTATACATTCTGGATCCGCTTGTACTTGATATGCAGACATGCTTTACTTTCTTTGAGCATGGGTATGCTCACCTCAAACAGTTGTTTCCTTCTGATCTTCTTTTGCTAGCTTGGCAGGCTGAAATGTGGTGAAGTCATTATTAGTTTTTGACGGGTCTCCTTTCCATATACTTAATACATTTCAGCCATCATGTACCCCTTCTGACCTCATATATTAGGGGGCATCTATTACAGCTCCAAATATCACCACTTGTATTTGTGATGCTTCATTTATGGCCTGGGGCAACCCCTCCTTCTAGACTTGGTCCAAATATTTTCAAAACAGTGTTTTACTCCCTGTACGCTACTTTACCATGTGTTAAAATCATGTACACGTGGGTCAGTATATACCCAACTTGCGTATATGTGTTAAAATACTTAAAAAAATTAAATTTCCTTAACTATGGGTGGAGATCATAGGTTTTACCTATTGATTACCTATTAGTTCCCATGGCCCAACTGTTCCCAACTAATTCCCAACTAAAAAACTACTTTGGGAGAAGTATAAAAAGACTTCAATGGGAAGGACATAAGGAGGAGAGAAATGAAAGAATTACTATACTGAGATTATCCCCTGATCAAATTTGAAGAATCCCTGTGCTTCAAGCACTTCCCCAAGTTCAGGAAACCCTTGTTTCCTTGAGTTTTGATATTTTCTCACATGCTTGGAGATATCATGGTATTGGTTATGGAAGGAACCTATTGAATACTGGGACGAGACGAACCAGGAGATTGGTTCCGCTTGGATCCAGAAGAGGAAGACTCAGGTGAACTCTTTCCATGTTTTATTATAGTTTTCTACAGTAAAAGAAACATTGTCTTATTCCTGATATCGACTTTGTTTATGCATTTGATATTATTGTTATGGTTATGGTGTATGTATGAATAACTATTTCCATCTATAACTAACCATCTACTTATAAGATATAAAGTTGATTTCACTACAATGCTTTATTTATATGTTGCTATGTGTATTCGGATTTGTTGATTTGCAGGTTCGAAGGTCATTAGGAGTTGTAGAAGGTTTGCACCCTGGCTAGAACTACCCAAATGAAGGACATCTGGGTATGTTCATCCTCGCATAGTTAGTTTGTTTAAGCATATTTCCTAAGTCGAATGCTTGTTTCTTGCTGTAGATTACTCCTGCTCTGCTAGGGTTCTAACCCAAAGCCTTGGGGGACTTATTCCCTTAACAATCATTGATAAAATTTGTAGGATCAATAATATTGACAACTTGGCTCGTTAGGGCTTCCGTGATAAGAGCCATAAAGTAATGAGCCATCCTATGTAACAACCACCATCTATCAAATATTTCACTTTCGACTATCCTTCAATTGATAGGATGGAGTTATGGATACTGAATGTGCTCAAGATTTGATCAAAAAACTTGAACTTACACAAGAATTGATCTTTCAGACACTGGGGCTTCTAGTTTAAGAACCATTAATCCTTTTAATACACACAACACCAAAACAATCTCACATTTTTTTTAATACTACACATAACAATAATAAAATTGCAACTTCAGCTCACACAACAACTTGAACATAATATCAGAAAACTTGAAGTTGACAGAGCAATCTCTATGATTTCTAGAGTAGCACAAACTTCCGCAGCCATAAGATATTTGAACCAAAATTTTCACTATGCATGAGATGAATGTCCCTTGATCTATGAATGGACCCGTCATAGAATGAAACCTAGAATATGTTTTCCACAGATCCAATTTTTCTTCCTCAATTACAGGATTGTATTTTGGTTTCAACAAAACACAGAGTCGATTTCTCAAAACTTTGTAGGAACAATCGATAATTCTCCATGATCTTGTTGTGAGTCAACTCTATGAAGTAAGCTTCACAATGAATCCCATTGGAGACAATGTCAACTACATCAAACCCAACATTTTTCCTGCGATTGATTCACTTATGAAATCTCCATCTGTTGTGAACACAAACATATTGAACCAATTACAGATCATATTATCATGATTCCATCAGTTCTTCTGTCTGATCTTGAATTGCAAGAGTCTTTTCATTTAAATCCATTTTCTGTTAAAAATCTAAAGAAATATCTATCACGCTTTCCTGGTTTAAAAATTTGACAGAGCGTTGCTTCGGATATCGAGGAACTGAGGGTATCTATCTTTGATGCCAGACATCGCAACGTGTAACATGAGCAAGTAGAAAACAAGTTTTGATGTAGATATTTCGTCCCATAGAAGAAAACAGTGAGACCAACCTCCATCTACAAGAGGTCTCAATAGATCCATCCTTAAACCAACACCCATCGATTGATCCTTACAATTACGATCTTCCGATCTAAAAGTGTGTTGTGAAGACCTGCAAATGAGTGGTTAATCACTGGGACATGTGTAGGAATGAGATTTGATTTATCTCCATACCACATTTTGATCTCGACTCTAGTTCGACAATGGTTTTAGAAAATCCCTAGCCTTTTCTAGAGTAGAACACAATTCCAACTAGGCAGCGCATGAAAATGTCACTTGATTCTCTGAATAGAAGAAATGATCCAATGCTATCTAATGACAAGATACCCACACATTTCATAGAAATATCACACAAAACAGACAAGAAATAGAGTGCAATAATCTACTATTACTATATACACACTAATATTATGGATTAACCCTCAGATCTTTCCATTTTCCTAAGCCCTCTCGTGAGAGAGTTAGGCTCAAATGAGCTTTGATAACATGTTAGAAATTGAGAGATAAGCACAAAGATCAATTGCACAACACAAATCACACACTATGATCTTATTCATCACAACAGTTACATATATATAAGACATGGTACACTAACTTCCACATCTCTAGATAATGACTCCAACTCATACATTGGAATCAACACCTTCTAGACCGACGCCTCGGAACTCACAATGACAACTAAACATGACATGGAAGCATTACTTCCAACAAAACTTTGGTATGGACTCTTGGATTGATACAACGAATCAAGAGCATACAATTAGATTTCAAGGGCTATCAATTTCTAGATTGATAATGTCTTGGGAGGATTTATTACTGAGTTTGCAGTAGACTCGAGTGTGTCCTACAGAAGGTGGAACAAATATTATTCAAAGGATTGTGAGGTAAGTATTTAAAGTCTTTAAAAATTTGGATTAAGATTATTTTGTGTGCAAATGGAGTTTTATGGATGCAGTCATATCAAGAGTTTACTTATGTTTTGAAGAAAATAGAATAAATATGAGACATAGATCGCAGTAACATGAAGTGGAAAGAAATATAGAATGGATACTAGAAAGAGAGCTCATGGAAAAGACCCGAAAACCTTTGTAGAGACTGGGTATAGTCCTCTTTTGAGTGAATATGAAAGTGAAAGAAAAGATATCCACCCTGATAAAACCCAGGTAACTTCACAATATTCACCTCCCTAGCTTGAGAGTTTGTAGAAGCCAAAATCTAGTAATAGCCAGGGTGCTTTTGGCTCTCCCCCTCCCCATCTCCATCCCCCTTCTCCCCTTACTCCCTCTAGCCCCCACCCCTTCCCTTACTCATTCCCCCCACCCCATCAAGAATAAATATGGTTGATGATATTAAGTTGTCTATTTTTAAAGGAACTGGATTAGAAGATCCGGAAACATTTTGGTTTTTATTCGAACTTGTATGGATCGCGAAGCCGATCAATGATGAAAATATAAAGCAAGTGAATCTCATTACGAAATTCTAAGATAGAGAATTGACATGTGTTATTGGGAGAACTAGTGTCCATTCAGAGTTGCTAGTCCCACTAAGACAGGTAGCTATCTTAGAAACAAACAATTTAAAATTACTTGTGTTTTCCTTTATGAGAGATAGATGAGAGAGAAGCAGAGAGTACCAACCTCAGTCTTTCACTTAGCCCTTGCTTGTTTCCTCCCTCCTTTGACAGAGCTTCACCAGTCCTTCCTTACTTGTCCCGCTTCAAAGAACACCTATAGAGTCAAAGCAACATAATACCATCAAAGAATAGAGATCTATAACCATAAACAATTTAGGATTAGATGTATATTAACCATACAAATGCATATATCAATAAAAGATTAAGAGATAAACAAGAATATGGAGGAAAACTCAAATATCTTTATTGATAGAAGTAGTAAAAGAGAGGATTACAACCCATTGGTTTGACCCAATGCCATCCTCCCAGCATGAAAGCCCTCTTCACCTCATGAAAAGCTAGATCACCTAACACTATGATGTTTCATAGAGAAACCAACAACACTTCCTTACAAGATACAAAATTATAGCCCCTGGATCTCTAGGATGAGGGATCCATATATAGATATTTGCAGGTGGATGAGTCAACTTCTGGGATTTTGATTAGTGTCATTTCTCTAATAGTTCTTGGTTTCACTTGGAGATTTCATGATCTCTTACTCATCCCTAGGCGAATTCAGAGAGGCAAGTGTCAAATGGGTAGTTTCTAGAAGATTCTTTAGGTTTCCACCTAGCCAACTGCCTCTGCCATTTCTCTTCTCTCGCTCATCACACCCTATAGAAGGGATTTTCAGTATGCATCGCACTTTCTGCATGTAGTAGGTGAGATGCATCACACCCTTAGCATTGAACAGTCTGTATGGTCTAGTTTTGACCAGTTCTGAGTAGTTTTTCAGGGAGAACTTCTGGGAGATGATGTAATCAGTTGACCTTGTTCCTTTAGGGTATGAAACAACACTTTTAGGGGCTTCTAAGCCCTTGGTTTATGGACATATGAGATTGGGGTTGCAATGCCCAAATATGTCTATAACAGTTTCTCCCTAAAGCATGAGGTCGTAGATCTTCTGATGTCAGGTGAAATGCTTTATCATGAGGATCTGAGGTTTTTTGAACTGGAAGGTGACCTATAATAAGATACAATACAATACATTATCTTCATAATATTTTTATGATCTAGCTGAGGTGGGCATTCCCATGCTTAGCTTCATAAATTCATAGACAACTGTCTGTGTGGAAGAATGATGATTATGGTAGAGCCATCATCCCTTAGCTTGGATGATTATCTGTGCAGCTATGTTGTACATTTGATGTCTTTATTTTCCTGAATATATCGTAGCCCAGATGCATGAAACTAGATCCGGGGTCTTCAAACTCGTTCAATCTTCGCTCGAAGTACAAGTTGATCCATGTGAAAATATGTTCTGATGTCGAACATGGAAAGACATCGCCTGATTACCAACCAATGATGTAAGCTGTTAAAAGGCACAAGATGAATCACTGATAATGATGATGACCCTCAAGGCACTGCAGTACAATTCACGTGGTGTGAATACATGAGTCGATGTCGAACACCACACAAAATCTTTCAGTCGAAGGCCATTGATGTAAACCTATCATTGAAAGTGAGAAACTTGCCATTGAGGCATGCAAGCTTCAAAGTATTGAAAGGGTTGTTCCTAAGTCAACTTCTTGGATAATGATCTGATGTCGACAAGAAGTGACCCGTCATGGGAGGGCCTTAATGAATCCCACATCTATGACACAAAACAGAGCAAATTATTTTGTGGAGGTGAAAACAATCTGATGATACAAGGTTAAGGGTGGCGGTCATGAAAGAATGAAGCATGAAGGTATTGCAGCGGGTGAGACGTTAACTAGGTTGGTGAATTCTCTGAGCGACTTCTCTTGAACATATCAGCAACACTGAAATGGATTGGTAGTGTAAACCCCAAAAATAGATGGTATGGAGGACCAATGCTGATATGACCGATGAACGGAATAACCCAACCCGACTCAATCATGGTGATGGAGTGAAAGTGTCATGTTCAAGAGCGACCTGCTACCAATAAAGTTTCTTCAAGTTTTCTTCCCAAT
>APFE031527614.1:0-11727 GCA_000404065.3 Pinus taeda
ATCCGCTAGTTAAAGAGAGTCACAACTCTCGTCCCTGCTACAACCGCAAGTTAATTTGGGGTTGAATGCCTACGTTGCCGAGAGTTTGAAAACACACAATTGGAAATATCAGTTTGTGATTTAAAATAAAAATTCCTAAAAGTTTCTCATCGTGTCATCGTGGAGCACAAGTGTTGTTAAATATCGAACCAACTTAAGAAGGTTTCAAAAAAGTTTATTTGAAATTCTCTTTTGGAAAGTTGTTTAAAATGCCGAAGACCATCACATGGTTAAATGTTAAAGAATAGGAATTTATGTCAAGCTTTATTTTTAAAGGAAGGCACGTTGGATGAGGATTGGATGAAGTGCTTTGGAGGTTATTAAAAAAAAAAATTATTTTATAAGTTATAAAGATTTATAAAAAACAAAATTATATAAGGTTTTATTAAAGTTTTTTTGGGTGAAGATTGTGCTTTATAAGGCGTATATTGAAAACCATATTTTTTTCCCAAAGGCAATATGGAAGATAGTCTCATGCAATCAACAAAGCAGCGATAAGAAAAAGAGTGACAACAGTCATGGGTCGCAAAGCATGATTGAAGAAGACTAAGAAAAGGAATCGAAAAGAAGAGGCACAAATTGTTGCCATGGTTAGAGAGGTTCAAGCCGCAGTCGAGGAACTGAGAAGTCTAGCAGAAGAAAAAGAAAAAATCGAGGGTGATTGGTGTAGCTTTGATATTCTACCACCTCCTATGTTTATAAAATAGGCACTAGATGAGCAATGTTTGTGCAAGGTAGCAAAAGCTACAACTTCCAAGGAAGCATGGAACTTCCTGGACGAAGAATTTGGCGCAAGGGGGAGTGACATGCAACAACAAGTTATGTCATAAGCAAAGAAGTCAGTTGCAGATCTGAGAGTAGATGAGCAAGACTCTGAGAGGAAAACAGAGCTTGGAGAATCCCACTCAAAAGTGGATGATGGTTGTCAAGACCATAAGATTGAAACCCATTATGCAAGCATGCATATGGATGAAAAAGATGCAACAGACATTGTAGAGATAGAAGCAAGAGCCTCTGTATGTGAAACAAAGGAAGAGAAAATAAATGCTCAAGGACTCCACTGTAATGTGGATGATGCAGATGATTGTGAATACCATTATGATGAGACACATGTGGATGAGACTACAAAGTGATATGTAAATTGGTGAGTCCAACCACAGTTGATGGATTTGGTGAAGTTGAAATTGTCAATGAAATTGACAATGAGCACATGCATGCTCGGATATCCCACCATAGTGTGGATGATCATTATGTTGATGATATGTGTGATTTCTTTTTTGAAACAAGAATTGATTGTGACAATATGGTAACCACAATGTTTGATGAAGCATTGAAGGGTGAAGCTGCCACTATATCAGCAAGATATGAAGTAGTTGGAACAACTCATGAAGCAATATGTCATCTAGCAACAATTGATGATCAAGAACAGGATAAAGTGATTGAAGAGTTTTTTATGAGAATATCCACCAACAACATAACAGTGGAAGACAACCTCCATGCAGTTGAAAAGAAGGCAGATGTAGAGAAAGAAGCTCTCACTGAAGAGATTCATATTAAAGATGTTTTTAACATTGTTTTTGAATATGCAAGTGTTCAGAATAGCATGGGCAAAGAAGTTGAAAGCAAGATCGTTAATAATTTTTATGCAGATTTGAAGCTCATTGAAGAATGATTTTAGAAACCAATAGGACAAATTGAAGTGAGTCAAACTCATGAATATAAAGCACAAGAAGCAAAGCAAAGAAGAAAATTTGAAGATGCAATGTTTGGGCAATAGTCCAAGGTTGAACGAATATTTGAAGAGGCAGGTGTAGAAAACATGATCCAATTGTTTTTCAAAACAAGTCAAAGAAAAATTGTAGCAACAACAAGTGAATAAAGCCTACAACAAGAAAGTTGAACAGAGAATGAAGCAATTTCAAGGATATAGAATCTGGAAGCAGAGAAAAAGAAAATGAAAAATTGTAAAATTCTTGAGTCATTGTAAGCCTAGCTGAGACATAGACCAACAGACATGTTTATGTGATAGTTAAGTCATGTTGAGTCATACAGTCATAATTAAGGAGGAGTGTTAGAAATATTAATTACTCCCGCATGTGGAGTTGGCTAAACATAGAGAGTCATTTAACTGGGTGATTGAGTGATTGAGTATTTGAGTGTTGAGCTAAGTCAAGTTAAGTCATGATGAGTATTTTAGTGTGTGGTTGCAGGTCAAGATATTTTAGGCAAGTAGCTAGTTTGAAAAGTTTAAATACCCTTAGCCAGTTTCATTGTATGTATCATGTTTCATGTGATCAATAGAATAGCAGCAGCTCATGTTTTATGTGTGAATTCATGCTTTGTCTCCTCTTCCTTTCCAACATTAAACTCCCAAGAGACCTCCTTAGTATAGAGCCACAGAGAACCAAGGCTTTCCTTAACACAACTAACATACAATTTCACTTTGCCCTCCTTGTTGTCTAGAATTGCTTCGAGGGGACCCAAGCAATTATCTTCCCATAGTAAGTTCAACATGTCGCCTCTCGCTAACTTGAGAAAACCCAAAAAGTAGGCCAGACCTTAGTTCTTGGGGCATTAAGATTTTTCCGTGCAGGGATGCATCATAGGTGAACCTACCATCCTCATCTCCTCTTTTGAATGATGCTTAGCATGATTCACAAGAGGTTGTATAGTCACATGCTTCTTCATGCATGGGGGTGTCCATGCCACCCCCTCCATTTAATGATCTCACCTACCTAGGGTGATGGACATACCCCCGAGGCCATCATTCTCCTCTAAATGCACCCCCATGAGGGAAGCCTGATCTCTATTATTAGTTGTCCCTTGAGAATTAGATATATCATTTTCCAAAATGTTGTGTAGGTCATCGTGCCAATATAATTGAGAGTTTAGAGGCCAACCTACTTCAAAACATATTCCTCGTTGATGACAACCTAGATTGGCTAAGAATTTTGCAGTGCGATTGCTAGTCCACCAAGTATGATACATGATAACATAATTGAGGGATAAAAGTAGTTGCTGAATTCGAGAAATCAGATTTATAAGTGTCCAATTCTTGGATTTTCTTTATACTGAACCACCTTGTATTAAATTTTGGGTAGTTCTGATAACTAATTCAGAGTCTCGAGTCTATTTTATTTTTTCCCCACAAGCACAATATTTTTTTCCAAATAAAAGACACCTGTAATTTTATTCATCTTGAAGGAAAAATAAAATTATATTTTGTATATGATGTAAGAATTCCATAAATATGCCTCACGAGATTAAGCTAAAGAGGAAAAAACAAATGCAAAAAAACTCTACAATAAAAAAATGAAGTTAAATGTGTGCATTCTCACTTAACTTCACTTTTTTTCCTTTCTTTTTTGCCATTTTGGCCGACCATCCAAGTTTGGTTCAACAATAACCATTGCCAAATATCTTCTTGTTTCCATTTGTGAAGCTTCTTTGTCTGAGTTTGAGCTCTCAGATGCATGAGCTCTTTTTATGCCCCCATACCCATCTTGTGCCTGAAAACCATTATATTTAACACCCTTGTCAATAAGGGTAATGATTATTGTTTGTGTCACAACATCCCCTCCATTTGTCTCCATGTCGATCCAATGCATCCACTTCTATTTGGACATGATGGATCTCCATCATATCTTCTTCTTCCTCTTTTGTGAGGTGAGGATCTGAAAACTTCCATCGTTTTAGCCTATTGCCCTGCTTCTTTTTATTTTTTGGGTTCTTTTTAACCTTAGGCCATGTGTGTTTCAAATGTCCCACTTGGAAACAGATTTGGCATTGAAATGCCGTGTTCCCATAATCTAGCACTTGGGACCGATGCAGTTTTTTGTGTTTTAGTATTATGTGATATGGTAGGCCTTTGCTAATGTCTATCACCATGCATATTTTGGAAAAAGTAAAATTCCATTTCTTTATTCTTTCAAGGTCCATTTTTTGAATTTGCCTAGAGTATTTCGAATATCCTCTAGTACCTTATGATTCCAAAAAGGAAGAGGAAGGTTTGGAAGTATGACCCATATCATCATAGTTGAGACCACCATATTTGTTGCATCAAACTTAGGGAACCATGGAGTAATGAAGAATCGAACTCTACCCCAAAACCACGACCCTTGATTTAGAACATACTCCAAATCTTTATGTGCATCAAATTGGACAATGAAAAAACATTTGGAATATAAATAAATGTCAGAGTTGAGTGTCCAAGAAGAGAAAACCCACTAGTGTAAAGCTTGAGGTTTTGGAAAAAAACCATTAAAGCTGCAAATAATAGCCTTGGAATGGAGGAGAGAGAAGAGGTAGATTACCTCTAGAAGATTAACTTCCAAGACTAGCACTTCATCCATTTTTTCCACAATGTATGGTCGTGGAATGTTTTTAATTTGTTCTGCTAGGATAGAAGAATTCCCCTTCAATGCATCCTTGAAACAGACAAATGTTCCATTATGTATCCTAGTTCTTGGAGCTCCTCCACGCAACCTTGAGTTCATGACTATGTTTGAGTTACTTTTGATGTTATAATATTTCATTTGGGAGGAATATTGGAGAAACTTCTCTTCATATTGCGAAATTTTGAGATTTGTAGGTATGCCCCATTTATCCTCTATGCTCTACTTTAGAACAATAATAGGGTTTTTTCTCCTTGTCTAAAGAGTAGAGATCTTTCCACTAAAATTCTTGATAAAAATTTGAAAGGTGTTATGATCCTTTTCTGCCATAGGGACGTATTGATCAAACTACCAAGAGTAGATGAGTTCTCTTAAAGGATAATGCACCCATCCATGCATAGGGAATGGCGCCACCGTTGACTCCACTAGTCGTGAGACAAATCATGCTATAGCAGTCAGGGTAGAGGGAACATGGAACTTGAAATAAATCCCTGTAATGCACACCTGTTCCACTAATATATGGCCAAATAGAACCCAACCCAAGATGACAATGTTTGAGATCTTGGTCATACTTCAGACCTTGACACAACAAAGGAGGGACCATTCTGCCACAAACCTAGAACTATGCCCCTGTCTATTGACTCTTAGGATAAAAAAAGAGGTCAAATCACCACAATGCGACCCACCCTCAAAGGTAAAAATGCAACCCTAGCCAATGGTGGTAGCTTGGAAACATACACAACTTGCACAAACGCTAGCTACTAACATGAAGTCAATTTTTTCCTTCACTGCCCAATTCTATGATTTCCAACTTGTGATGCATTCACATGTTCAATGTTGTATATAAATACTTTCAATACCATCAACATTTGTCATGTCACTTGTGAGAATTCAACTTGGGTGGGAAGGATTCCATTATTTTCACCCAACCATGTGAAATAACCTTAATTCAAAAATTTAATATATAAAAGGTTTACATATATATAAAGTTCTAAAAATGATATTAAGATATATGAAATTGTTGAGATGTTAAAAAGTTTTAGAAAAATATATTATTATTATTATTTATGAACAATATGATAAGAAAAATAATAAACACATTTACACATTTTTTAAAAATTAAAGATTTTTCGTGTAGAATTGGATTTATGTATCTTTCTTAAAACAATTAGGTTTATTTATGTTAGTAATTATGAATATATGGAGAGTTTATGTATGTAATTAATTATTAATATATGGAACATGTGATGTTAGTTCTTAAGAGAATACATATTAATAGGATAAAAAACATTGAATTTGTAATAATTTATGTATTTCATATGTGTAAATTAGAAGTAGACATAGCATAAATAAGATGTATATTTGCAATAGTTTAAGTTTTCATAGATTTTTGAATATGATATCATAAAAATGTGTATACTTTTAAGCCATAGTATTTTGTGTGCGTTCTTAGTTATTTAAAATAATTATAACGAATAAGAACATGTGAAAATTTATAGTGACAGTAAATATTAATACATATACCCATTACACTTGACCTAAACTCAATAATAATAGCATTATGTACTCAATGTATAATCTAAAATAAATACGCTTAAAATAATTATATTGAATAAGAACATTGCACATTTCTAATGATTTTAAACATTAAATATATTCCCATTACACTTGACCTAAACTCAATAACAATTGTGTTATGCACCAAATGTATAATCTAAAATAAATGGACATAAAATGTTGATTAGTTTTGGGAGAGTCAATAAATAATTAATTATATTAATTTGTTATGTGTAGGATTGGAGTTTTAAAACTAAGGTATGGAAGGGTAGTTAGACTTTCTTAAAACTGGACATGTTTATATTTATAAATTCATTATTACTCAAATTTAACGACTTGAACATGATTAGGGAATTAAAATTAGGCCTTAGGCTCTGAATGATGCTTCTAAGCACATAAGGACAAGAGCGTGCCTCAGACCACACATGATTTATCAAGCCTTAACCATGGACTTGGACTCATGATATGGGTGTTGTTTAGATGATTTGAGAAGTACGCATGTGCCTCAAGGCTTTAGACATTATTAGGGGAGGAAACATAAGGATTAGGTACTAAATGAGGATTCTATGTATCCAAGGAAAGTAAACAACTTTTGAACCAACATGAAAAATCTCTTGATGGTATCCTAAATCTTTGAGTAGCATTTTTTTTTTTTTTACTTTTGGATGTTTTGAGAATATTGATCATTCATAAGGCCTTGAGAATTGTCATGGGGGAAACTAAAGCCTTGTGACCTAAATTAGTCTTATAAGAATCAAAGGACATCAATGATGCTTGAAAATACAAGGCACGACACATTAAGGGCATCCTCAGACTTTGTGTAGAGATATGATAACCATATGAATATTTTAATCACTTAATATATATATCAAGGACCATGCACATGGTTAGGGGAAGAAACATGGGAATTAGGTCATAAATTATGATTATATGCATCTAAGGAAAGTAAAAAATCTTTACAAAATCATACATGACCCCTTGAGGGAGTCCTAAGAATCCAGCTAGGGATATGGGTTCCATTTGAGTTTGAGAAATTGCTATTGATGCCTTGAACATGGTTAGTGGAGGAAATCTAAGGATTATGATTTAAATGGTATCACCCATGGTGCATCAACCATAAAATTTATGCAATCCCCCCTAGAGATTGTCTATGGTGGTTTATCTCCATGTACATTTCCCATGAGATATAAAATAAACTATTGGGGCCTAAGTACTTAGTTTTCAACATTGAAAGGTGGATTAGGCCATGATAGGCATTCATGCTATGGTAAATTTCAAAATTTTACATGTATCCCACTTGTAGGCCAACAAATCCCTCAATATTTCTTTTAGAGTAGGATGACATCATATGCATCAACCACCAGCCATAGTGAAAATTATTAGGGCTTATGTCTCTAGGTATTAGATTTAAGTTATGGCCTACATCACAAAATCCATCCTTGCAACACAAAATGTCAAAATCCTAACCATATCCCAATTGGAGGCTAAATAATGCATCTATAAGAACTCTTTGGAGGTTTAAGGCCATATGTAGGTCTTGTGATTTATAGAAGAAACTATTAGGGCCTAAGTCACTATATTTGTATCTAATGATGACCTAAGAAATGAGACTTGTCCATGTTTTTTCAAACCTAAATATTGTTTTAATAAGGATATTGTTCTCCCTCTATGTAATTTTTGGTTTTTTAGGGACTTGAATATGGCTCATGATGATTAGGAATACCTATTAGGATCTAAGTATCTAAATTTTAAATTTATACCATATTGTAGCCTATGTGACCCATATATCTTATGAAAACATCAAAATCATTCTAATATATAAATTATAGGCCAAATATCCTCTTTATAGGGAATTCATATTGGTTTTGGCCCTATCCATGTCCCATGATCCCTAAACCCAATTATTGGAGCGTAAGAAACTAGCCTTCATCCCCAAAACATAGACGTAGACCCATGGGACATACATGGTGCACCAATAATAAAAAGAAATCTCATATCTCACATAGAAGCCATATATTTATTTTATATAGCCTTTGAGATAGTATAAGGCTAATGCATAACCTATGAGTCCTAACAACAAATTTGATTAATAAACTCATTAGTTTCTAGCCTTGAACCATGCTCCAAGAAATGAGACCCTTCTTTGTAAAATATCTGAATTATGTCCATCCCCCACATGTACATCAAAGATTACTTCAATAGGATCTTTGTGGTGGTTTGTGACTTGACACATGGCCCACAAAAAGTGTATTTATATCCTAATCATAATCCAAATATTGTCTCTAGAAGGGCTCAATGATGGTTTAATGCCTTGTGGAGGGCTCATGAGCCCTAAATGAAACAATTAGGATATACCCTAGTTTCCATCGTGGTAGAATATATTAGGACATGAGACCCATTGATGTTGTGCTAGATGTTTTAAATATTCCATTTATAGGAGAAGGATTACCTTTAGAGGGACAATGGCATCATATGTTCCGCATAAATGTCCCATGAAACTTAAGGGGAATTATTCAAGATGATTTCATAATAAAACATTTAAAACCCACAAAAGATGTATTCTAAATAATGAATAGATTGAGAGGTAATTAGAATGGTTAATCACTCATAAGTTAACTATTATTCCCTCTAGACAAAGAATTTAGTTCCATAAGAAACAATGTGGTGTTAACTCTACATGAGAAATGATGTATCATTAATGAATGTAACAACTTAGTTTTGATCCCCGTGATATTATTTAATGTATATATGTGAATTAGGCTATGAGTCTAATAGTATGGCCAATGTATAAGTATTGTAAATGATTAAAATAATGTATTAAATGTTTAATAATGCATCATTAGTTGTGAGACAAGAGGGATTATAATTCCACCGGAGTGGGACAAGAAGGGGGTTAAGGGGGTCCAAAGGTGCCATAACTAAGAAATATAATCATTTATCCAAAATCAAAAGCTACATGAGCATTTTCAGCGAAGTTTGGGAATAGGTTTTAAAAGTGGTCAATTTGAGTGCTAAGTGGAATATTCCAATCATGCATAAATAATTTTGTTTTTTGGGAAGTTGAGTAGAGAAAACTTTAGGGGCTAGTATTAGTAGGTGGGCTAGTGTTACATGCTAAGATTGATTAATTTCTAATTTTCCTAAAGTGATTTTTCCCAAATTTTATAAGGGTGCCCTAATGTAGAAATAATTGGTTCAACAATGCCTATATTTGAAAAGCACGCACCATGCCAACAACAAATTTTGTAACCTTTTTTAAAACATAAGGGTTATGGGTATATATGTCTTTTTGCAAATTATTTGTGTTTATATGCTTAATTAGCAATCTTAATTCATGATTTGTTTGCATTTATAGATTTTTATGTTATTATAAGTAATGGATAAGTTGTAGCATGCTTTTTTGTTTGCATATTAGGTCTTATTCAGCGCATTTATATGTGGTGTCAAAGCATTTGTGAGCCAATTTAAGGAATTTTGAGATTATAGAGTGGAAAGAAACATAATTACTATATTGTGTCATAGATTAGTGTTTGTGTATGTTATAATTCACTATTTTGAAAATTCCATAAAAGTAGGTTAACCTTCCGAAAATCTTTTATTTTCTCATCATTTTGGATTTACTCAAAATATATGATTAATTAGGAAAAATAGTATTTTTGTTTGCTTAAATAAACTATTTTAAAAAATCTTATAAATACAACCTGTTAAATAGACCTTATAAGGGAACACATCAAAATGATTTTACAAAAAGTAAATCCAATACCCCACTTGAGTTAACACTATGAATGCCATGAAAGAACCAACCTGAATGAACACATTGAGTACCATGAAAGAACCATTTTAACAAGCTAGGTTAAATATATTACGTATAAAAATGAAAATCATCTCATATGCAATTCCAATAAAGCCAAACCATATGACATGTCAATCTTTTGGAGAAAACGATGGCAATCCCATGTTTTTCTTAACTTACGCTATATATTTTAGAAGATATTTTTGGTTTAAATTCGATTGTATTTATGTATATAATTAATCATTCGAGATACCTGATATAAAAATTTCTTATATGATACAAATTTGTGTTTATAGAAAAATAATATGAAAATATGATAGACTTCAGGGTCAATTATTTTATGATATATTAAATATGTTTTTTTTAAAGAATGTTCTAGATATCGGTGGCTATTCATTGGAATAGATACATGAATTGAATATATTTTGAATGCAAAAATATACCAATAATTTGTAGAACAATCGTTGAAGTTATTTCATCAATTTATGTTTTTCATTAATCCATGAACGAATATTGTTTTAGGCAGTGGGATGATGTGGATTTCATTACATAATTGAAAATGATTTTTTGGAAAGCTTTATTCAATTTTCTTTTTACTTTAATTATGTGATGATGGAGAATTTTTATTTATTTATTTTATTTTCTCAATTACTTGTTCGATTTATGTTGTGTTTTTTTTAATAATAAATAAAGGATAAATATTATATTGTTAGTTCAAAGTATACATAACACACAACTTATTTATACTCAAAGACTTACATGGCAATAGCACAGAGTAATTTCAGAGACAAACAAATGGAGAAACAATAAGATTACTCAATCAGAAACAACAAAATAGATAAAACAATCACTGGAGAACAAAAATCACTTTGCATTACATAACAGGCATAGTCCTTGGATTTCTTTCCTTGGCCAGAGAAATTACAAATTTATAGAGGTTGAAGAAGGATCTAGAATCCTGCATGTGATTTACATGGAGATCTAGAAACTAATGGCAGTGTAGAAGGATCTAGAATTCTGCATGTGATTTAGATAGAGATCTAGAAACTAATGGCGGTGTAGAAGGATACAAAATCCTGCATGAATTTGGCTTCAGATTTAACATTCCCCCACTTGAAGCCAAATAAGAGTCATGAATCAAGTCACACTGAGTCCAACCATGCCTATACATAACTCATGTTTATTTCGTGCTAGAATCTTAGTGAGCATATCAGCACGGTTCCTATCTGTATGGATCTTTTCCAAGGATAAATGTTCTTCCTCCAACACATGCCGGATCCAGTGGTACCTTAAGTCAATGTGCTTGGTTTTTGAATGAAATGTTGTCTTTTTCGCCAAGTTAATGGCACTCTGACTATCACAATATAACACATACTTGTCTTGCTTTATTCCTATCTCTCCTAGGAATTGTTGCATCCACAACATCTCTTTACAAGCTTATGTTGCAGCTATGTACTTTGCTTCTGTTGTAGAGAGGGCTACTATTCTTTGTAGCCTTGACACCCAAGATACTGCTGCACCTGCAAATGCATACAAATAACCTGTAGTGGACTTTCTGGTGTACATATCTCCAGCCATATCTGCAACTGTAAATCCTTCAAGCATAGTCTCATCATGACGAAAACATAAACAATAATGACTAGTACCCTTGAGATACCTCAAAATCCATTTTAATACTTGCCAATGTTGTTTTCCTGGATTGACAAGGAACCTACTTACTACTCCCGCTGAATATGCAATGTTTAGTCGTGTGCATACCACAACATACATCAAACTGCCAATTGTTGAAGCATAAGGAATATTGCTCATCTCTTCTTTCTCCTTGTCGTCACTAGGACATAATTCAGTACTCAACTTGAAGTGGGTTGCAAGGGGTGTACCAACTGGCTTGGCATCCTTCATATTGAACCCATCAAGCACCTTCTTGATATGTTTTCTTGTGAT
>APFE031527616.1:4051-52545 GCA_000404065.3 Pinus taeda
ATAATACAAATATTAAAATAATTAAAAACAAAAAACAAAAAACAAAAAACAAAAAATCATAAATTGAAAGAAAAGGAAAAAGAAAGAAAGGCAAAGAGGCCAACATTGAGAAGCACTCCAATACTTGGAATATCGCACTCATCCCCCTCCCCCCCCTCAAAATCCTATCTGTTTTACGTTAAATTCAGTTAAACAGTCAAAGTTGCCAATTCTTTTAGAGCTATAGAACTTTTACGAATACTTTCTATACAAATAGCATAAATATAAAGAGTAATATCTACATTTTCCCTATTATGTTAAAAATTAGATTTATCCTAAAAGCATTGTGGGGTAAAACTGTATTTATCCCAACAACTCCTAGGGATCTAGTGGAGCCGGAAAAGGAGGTGAAAGGGGAGTAAAGTATGCTAAAATTATATCTTTTGGAAATATTTATGGAAATGAATTAGATGACTAGTTTTTAGATGACATCAAAATTTTCTCACATTAGGAATATGGTTGTTCAAGTATGTTTGGATTGGCCAGAGACTATAGTAGATGACTTATAGTTGGGTGGCAATGAAGTGTCCACCTATGGTGAAACAAACATTTCTTCTATTTGGTTGTGTTAAGCCCTAGAGTTGGGTGCACCTTTAATTTGGTCACACACCATAGGAAATATTTCCATCACATGATCTGTGATGAAGATATCGTAGGGATTGTAATTAAATTGGATATTGGGTGGGGGGAAACAAACATGAGGTTTTGAGAAACTAAGACTTCGAGTTTCCATTAAGCATATATGGATGGCTTGCTGGCATGGGGGATGTGACATGACCAAGTACCCGACTCACCTTAATGATGGTGAAAGCCGATATGATAATCGTGTAGGTGAGGGCATGGATTCCCCAAGGCATGACACAACATTCCCCCATTCCCCCAAGATAAGTTCGTTGAGTGGAATTTAACTCAATGCCTATGTTAGCCTAGGAAAATGTTGGGTCCTTCACTTTTGAATAGTTTTGATAAATTTATTGTCAGAAAAGAGTCTCAGAGATGACCAATGAAAGTAATAAAAGTAGATGGAAAAAAAAGTTGAAAGGAAAGAACATGAAGGAGAAAGCCAGAAGCAAATAAAGATAGATAATTTAATATAATGAAATTGTAATGACTTTGTTCTTGATATAAGATAATAAAAATGTTGTGGGATTATTCTTATATGTTCTATGTTTTCATGTTGTTATATTGTTTCCCCCTTTTTAAAATTTTAAGTAATGTTTCATTATATTACTTGTTATGTGTCTATGTACATGATTTATGAGGATCTTTGAATGAATCAGCAATTTATATATGCTTTATGGAACAATTTGAATCCTTTCACTATATAGTATCCCCTTATAATATTTAATATTATCAACATACCTTGGGTGGGAATTCTCTCCTTCACGAAGGAATGAAAATGTTCACGTTGTGCTACACTACGATGAAATATTTTGTTGGAAACCAGTGGTCGAACCCTAGGTCTCCATGATAAAAAAATTTCCAACAAATGGATTTTTTGTCAGGACCATGAAGTCAAGTGGGGATCTTGATCATGGTGTTGAGGATTCGCGAGGATAGAATTCATGTATGGTGGTATAAGAAACATGACTTGTTAATCCTCCACCAAGCTCAAATGAGATAGAAGAACTTATATTGGGTTAAGGAGCAAATCCTATTTGCAGAACTTGTATACAATAAATATGATATTTTCTAGTGTAAATTTCCGAAGGAATTATATAATTGGTTGAGTAGATTGCAGCTGAAAGAGGGAAACAGAAGTCGTGGCAAAATATTCAGAAATTGGACCACAATAGATTTGGATACATTGCACTAGCTAGATACTGAATTAACTAGATCTATTTATTTTTAGGTTCAAGAAACTTTGGTTTGCTGCAAAAAACCATAAGTCTTTCTCCAAAGCCGAGGCAATATTTAAGTACAGTTTGTGGGGAGGAATTATAAAATAAATCCTCTTATGGATCAAGGTTCTTATGTTCACAAAGAGGTTATTTTCATTCCAAGAAACCAACATAGCAGTGTAAAAACCTAGGTTCTAGGGGTAGGGTTTAGGGGAGAGATGTTTCTAGTTATAGAAAATGAGGAAACGTTGTGATAGATGCGAAATAGTTGTGGAAGGAACGTGATTTTATGGCAATTAGAAGGGAACATATAGCTTATGAGTGGCAGGAAAAGAAGTTGTGAGAGATTAGAAGAAGGAGAAGAGAGTTGTGGAAGATAATTTAACCATTGAACAATTCAAGATGTGGATAGGATAAATGGGAAGCCTAGGGTTCTAAAATAATGAAGTAGGAGAAGGATCTCATTCTAGTGAAATAGGAGCTAGAAAAGATGTGATAAGAGAGTAGTATTGAGGAAGTGGATCCCACTAAGATTTGAAAAGAATTCGAACACCCAAAATTCCAAGAAAATCAATTGTAGTGATTAATTAGAGTACTCTTGTAGATGAAGATAGGGATTTTGTGATGAGGTGGTTGTTCCTAGAAGAAGATTCTTCTTCGCAAGTAACAGTCGAAAAAACAATAATGAAACTAATTCTCTCCCTATCCTCCCTCTGTTACTTTATCAAAGTCCTGTCAATTTTATTTCCAAATTAGTTGAAAATTTGAAATTTTAGAAATTTCATAGGGAATATGCAGTTGGTAGCTTTAGTGGATTTGGTATTTTTTTTAGTAGTATTCAGAAGTAAAAAAATCATGATTTTCACAACCTAGTTCACAAGGCTTTGTATTAGTTACTCTTGGTCAAACAAAAATGGTAGGGAATGAAACATGATCATTCATTTGGTATCCTGAATTCTTGGTCGTAGGAGATAAAGATGTAGAACAACACTGATATCTATGTGAATCCACCTGGACGGTTAGACAGACCCCAAATGCCATTAATATTACTTTATTTCACACAACTCTACGAGATAGGGTACTTTGATGGTTCATCAAATGGTATGATTTGAATCCAAATCAAACACCTTATTTAGTTGAGTTAATCAATAAGGTTTAGTAGAGTTAAGAGATATTAAGTAGTGAGAGGGAGAGACTTTATGGGAGTGCATGAGGTGGTTTAAATATGCAATTGGGAAATTGATTTATTGTATTTATACTCATCATCAAATGGATTGGTTTATTAAATCTTCGTTGTCATTCACTATAACTCTTTTGATGCAACAAAGTTTTTATACATTATAGGATGCATTGGAACAAGCTATGAAAATTGAGGTAATTGTGGGATATCCTCATGATTATATGATGGGGGTTTCTTCCTGTGATCCTTCTAATATTTGTTTACATCATTATATTATAGATTTGATCGGGAGATCGAAGAATATGCATACCACACAACCTATACATCTTCATGTTTGGTGCACTAACTTCCAAGGGCATCAGGCAACTCAGTGCCCCAGGTTACAGATTGTAAAGCCTTATACCATGCCTATGGGACCACCTTCTCCACCCCAAAAACCTATTATTATAGTTGAGCAAGTTCTCACAAGTGTTCCTTACTAGCACATACCCAATAGCATGCTTTACCTAATCATCAGGGTAACTTTGCTAACGAATAGTGTGATATTTTTCACACTTATGGACATGCACCCTTTCTTTGTCCTATTTTGCAGAAGTATTCCAATGTTCCAAACAATATGTTTTGTGAGTTATATGGGTCTACAATTCACCATACAAATCATTGTAGAGCTTTGGATGATCTGGTTGATCACCTTTATAGGACTGCATTTCGGGTTAACAAAGCTCCTTGACGATGAGGAGGAGGTGGCCTAAGAGGGGTAAGATCTGGAGGAAGAGGTTCAATTGTGTGCTACAATTATGATCAGGAGGGGAATGTTGCTTGTGATTGTCCATTTCTAAGGAGGCCTCGATGTTCTCATTGCTCAGTAAAAACACATGCTACTAAGGATTGTCTGCAATTAATTTCTCGCTAGAAAGAGCATAACCGACAAATAGGTGCAAATTTTATTAATGCAAAGCCTATAAAGCTTGATTCAGTTCCTCAACCCAAAATTAACATTATCACTAGAGGAGATAAGCGGGCCAGAGCAGACAAGGAGATATTGGAGAAACTTTCTATAATAAAGCCTACATCTCCAAATAATTCCTATGATACCACTCACTAGAAAAAGTATTATAAAGATGTTGTCGAAATATTTAAGAAGTTGATTTCTTCTTATAGTCCACAAGCAAAACAATACGAAAAGGGATAACTAAAGAGTCCTTGATCTACAAAGAGACATCTCCTATGGTCATGGAGTGGCTTAAGTTATTTTATCATATTATGAGGGATGAACAATTATCAGGCGAGTTACACCAAAAGCTTAAAAATGTTGTCAAGGTTGAATTTTCATAATGACCTATCTCTGCTAACTTTCTAGAGCACCATTCTGAGCATGTATACTACAACAAGGAAGGAAAAGTAAGGGAATTTCATACTGATGCCCAAATGTTTGGATACTAAATCAAAGCCACCATGTTATATTTAGGATTAGATGTAAATACCTTACCAAGGAAAAGTTGGGAGGCATTGGGAAGACCCAAGTTGGTTTTTTCTCCTATTTAGTTACAAATGGGAAACTAGTACTGAATTATTTCCATTGGCTGATTGGGGTATATCAAATTTGATATGATGGCATGAGGACATATTCATATTTCGAGGTCATTGATATTATGGGTGAAAAATACCCTTATCCAACTTTATTGGGAATAGACTTGGCATTTGAAAATTGTGTTGTTATCGATATTAAATTAGAAACCATCACTTCGAAGTAGATGGATTCAGGTTCATACAACCATTCGATCCCTGGGTGACTATATTAATATTTGAAAGGGGAGTTGCCTTGGGTTCCCTTAGTTCGACCTTAATTACATTTTCTCCCTGTTGGTGGTTGCGCTCCTTCCATCTGGAAAATAGGTCAAGAAAATATTTTGTTGCATGCATGTTGACCCTACACTGATAGAGGCAAGGTCTTTTAGGAAGTGAATAGTCTCTCAAAACATGCCCCTCTTGATCACATTTGAAACAACAGATCATTCCTCTGCCTCTTGTTCTCCCTTTTTCCTCCACCTCTTTTTCCTCGAGGAGTTTCATTGATCCTGTAAGTAGAATGCTCCAATAGATTATCTAGGGAATCTAATGCTCTACACAAATTAGTGTGGTGAGTAGGTGAACCACAGACCTCATAAAAAACATTGTTTGGGACATTTGAATACTTCTGTAAAATTAGACAGCGGCAAGGGAGATGCCCATAGGTCCTATAAATTTCACAATATTTGTTTCTAGTTGCACCTTGTTGATTAGGAAAGGCATGGAACTGTGTGCACCCTATATATAACCCTTGTGTACCAATCTACACAACTCTGGAAGTGGGTAAAGATGTGGAGGGCCTTTCCGATATTGAGGGAGTGCTTGGGCCTCTCATTCTTAGGCACTTCTTGGTGTGATGCCCCTCAATTTTGTAGTTGGTACACCATATGTTCGCTCACGAAGGTTGCATTGGCTGCATTTCCCTTAACTTATTTTCCATATTAGCAATTGGGGTCATGGAAGACCATTCTTCCTCTATATTCATCTGTGCATCCTACCATTGTCTCCATTTTGGTTGCCTTTTCTAGGGCTTCTTATAGAGTATCAATCTTCTATTGAGTCAATGAGGTGTGAGTATGTGGCAATAGAGCTTTGACGAGCCAATCTCACTAATGATTGGGGTTGATACAGTGGCTTAGCTTGCTAATAGGATCCTTAAAATTTTTCATTATCTCCCAGGTGATTTCTCCTTCCGTCTGCTTAATTTCCCATAGTTTCAATAACCCTTGTTGGTTAGTTTGAGGGAGTTTAAAATCTTGAATGAATTCTGCTGTAATGTGGACCACTTGATGGACCATCTCAATGCTTTGTCTCAAGGAGTGATCTGATATTCAATAAGCTTACTAGAATCTAGAGTTTAGCAAGCTCTCTAGATGGCCTCACACAGGTACCAATGATGTTTGACATCTTCATTCCCTTTCCTAAGAATTTTGGATATTGAATAAAGGATCCCTCCATGTGACCATCCATACATGGTTGAACTAGAAGAATGAGCATGAATAGTTGGGAAACCGATTGTGATGATCCTTGGGGACCCAAACTACAATTACTATTTCTACCACCATAGGTATTGGCCTTCTAGGTACTATGTATTTTGTGGACCATTATAACTTTAACAAGCATAGGTAAAAATTGATAAGGGTTGTGATAAATTACTAGGGGAAGGTTAGCGGAGATACTACCTGAGTTTTTGGGCAATTAATCGCTACTCACAAGGGACAAATCATTCTCAAAAAATAATCTTCTCATAGTGAAGTGCATGTCATAATTTGCACCTTCCTCAAAACCTGTAGGGCCTCATCCATATGGCATCCCCATCTCCACTTGCAAAGAAAAATATCAATTACTTCTCTTGACCAATATCACTTTAGTTGTCATGGCCTCTCCTATTGGACTAGGTTTCACTCTACTATCATCCACATCACTCCATGACTTTAGTCAACTTCTTTCTCCTTCTCGTACATGTAGACTGTTTAGCATCACTCCTACTTGGTTTATCTCCTTTTTTTGTCTATAGATCTCCTGTAAAGATTTCTCCTACCATTCTTCAACTATCTGTGCTCCCCTTTGTGCTCTCAGATCTCTAGCGTGCCGAAATTCATCCACATCCATTTCTCGAATATTTTTATAGCTCAAATCTAGGTAGCATTACTCCCATTAGGTCCTTCCCCTAGTACCAAGGCTTTAAGATGCCATGGGTGGGACCTGGAACACTATTAAGTTATATTCTACCATTAAAAATTTAATCGACAATGGGATTTCCTTCAACAGCCTCCCTCACAACCCTGACTTGCATACGGCCTCAGCCTCAGAGAAGGATTGATGGCCCTCCATAATAAACTCAATAATGTACCCCTCTAGAGTTGCCTACACCCAGAAGTCGACAACTCAAGTTAGGTACGTGTCAAGTTGATGTAATTCAGCATGATCATCTTGGGTCCAAGTACAATGAGATCAGATTTGGCTCTCGGTATTTTTTTTATCTGCATCCTTCACAACAAATTATAGATGTCCTCTAGGAACTTGAACCAAAATATATCATACTGATCACTTGTAGGATCCACATACAAAATTTCTTCCTTTAGCCACTTCACACTTTAGTGATAGAGTTGTGCTTATTGGGAGGAAAGCTACTCTACTTGTTCATGGCACCAATCTTGCAAATCCTTCTTAAATATTATCGACACCATATTCTAGATCCCTTTGGAAATTTTCAAGTCCAGGAAACAGAACCATTTGTTGGGTAGAAATGATGAACATGTAGAGACCCTAGGTTCATGCATAGGGGCCAACAAAGGGCCTAACATAGCCTAGCATATCACTGACATTTTCACCTTTCTCAAGAAGAATAAGGTGTCTCACCCGAGGCATGTTGTGACCTTATTTAATTAAGGGATTGGAACTAGGCATCGAGAGGAATTACTCAAAGGCTACCAATACTATTTAAACTTAGAACCATGGCATCAAACATAAAGTCGTTACAGAAGACAACAACTAAACCATTCAAAAGAACATAGAATATACACATACTTTTAAAATAAAATTTTAAATGGGGTCACATAAAACCAACATAAGTAGGCCATCAAAAATCCACTTTCTCTTCACTTAGTTTCAACCAACATTACATCATTACATTCAGGTTCAAATGCCTTCTCAACAAAACAAGGACTAGGAATATAATCTAATATATGGCCAAGTGATTACAAAGTTATGCGATCTTAGTAGGCCTCATGGAAACATTTCAATACACTCCCTTCTCTCCTCATTTTGGCTTTTTCTTCAGGTTTTTAAGCACTCCACTTGCCTAGATTGTTTCTTTCTTCCTCGAATGCTCCACAGTTTCCTTTTCAGTTGCCTTTGCTGCTTGATTGTGACTACTTACTCTTCTATTAACAAAGTTTTCCACTCAACTGTGACTACATATACCTTGATTTCTTTGGCCGATCTTCCGTAATTGCTAGACTTTGGCAAATTCCTTCTACTTCCTCGAATTCCTTCTCTACAATTTTCCTTATGTTGCTTGGTTATGAGTATTGTTGAAAATAATACTAAGACGGGGGGTGAATCAGTATTATCAAATTCTTTTTCAATTTATACAAACATTTTCAAATCTGACTAATGAATCTTGTGTATACCTTCCAGACTTATAATTTAATTTATTCTTCAGATGTTGATCATTAATCTGTGTGTCAGAACCATATAACAGTAAACAAGAACAAGAAAAATAGAGCAGACAGTCACAGCAAAGAACACAAGATATAAGGTGGAAACCAAATGTGGGTGAAAACCACCTACTGCAATATGTGTCTATCTTCTTTCAATTAGAAACTTCTTTTTACAATGACTCTGTACTGGTGCAGTCTTATACCAACACACAGGCTTCAACCTACAAAAGGCTACAACCTTCTCTCGTTCTCCAAACTCTCCTTGAAGGGAGCCACAACCCCCTTAGCCCTTGTACTAGGTGAGGTACTAGTACGTAGGTGCTGACCTACTGAAGGCTTCAACCTTCTCTTTTCTTCTAGGGACCACATTTCATAAATTTTCAGACTGGATCCATGAATATCAATTAAACATCAAATAGATCTGCAATCAATCAACTTCCTTGTACAAATACTAAATCAATAATTTCTCAGCACACAGTAACCAGACACCAATTCAGAACCCTGAATAATGCAGTAATAGACAAAAGCAACTAAAACATATTTCAAGAAAGGTATGCAACTTCACTAATAGAAACCTGCGAGTTTCCGCACCTCCGTTGTGTCGAGCCTGTGGTTATCTGCACCTGCGCTATGTCGAGCCTACGAGTATCTGCACTTACACTGTGTCTAGCCTGCGAGTCTCCGCACCTACACTGTGTCGAGCCTGCGGACCTGCGGGTATAGATACTTTATCAGACTTCAATTATACCCCAGAATCTCAAATTTATAGATCTGATCATGCGCCAAAGAGATCTAGACCCATCATTAGATCTGTCTTGTAATGCTCAAGTTTCTCCTTGATTCAGGTCCAGCTATAACTCACCAACCAATCACCAGTATTTCAGATCTTGCTTTTCTTAAGATATTCAACACACCTGTACCAAGCCAAATGATCTCCTTTCCTTTTTATAGACCAGGCCTTACTCAAACCATGGTCCAAAACCATAAAGATCCAAAACTAGGGACCCAAAACCTCGGTTCAATACTTTAGATGCAAAACCACGGACCAAAACCATAGGATCAAAAATGTCGGACTAAATACCATGGACCAACCATAATATTTCCCACGTGTGTGTGCTTTTCTATACATGAAAGTGCATGTACTTTACGCCCACACTTTTTGTTCAGTACACCTACGAATATGTCCACACCTTTTGATCAGCGCATCTGAGGAACCTGCCGAGGACCGCATTTTTGTGAACAGGAACCTGCGGGTGTCTCATTTTCTACTATTTTGAGAGCCTAAACTTGTGATCTGCTATTTGAGAGAGTTTCCATCAAGGGCAACAATGATGTTATCAAGCCAAACCTATGCCAAACCTATGTAATAATGCCAACAATCTTCCCCTTAGGACTTGATGGCAACCCAAAGTCACTCAAGGTCTTTCCTCCCCATTTGACATCAAGGGAAAAGGGTTATGCTTCCCCTGAGTACATGCTGAAATCTCTACTCTGTTGTGCTATCCAAACTCCCCCTGGCATCAAAAAAATTAAAGAATTGAACCAATATCTTCTACGATAATGCCAACAATGCATTATTAGAAGAATATATGCTCCCCCTAAACCTATGCCAGATGGTCTCTGACAGACCCATATCAGACTCTTCTCAGCCTTTCTTTTCTTCAAGTCAACTATTTCCACATAAACCAGTGTATGTACATGTATATCCCATATGAAACTCTCGTACAACAATCTCTGAAATAGACAAGATTCAATAGCAAGATGATGCATCAACTACCCCCAGCTTTTATCTGAGGTATTCAAAGGTCTCCCTGGGTAGTGGTTTGGTGAGAATATCAGCAATTTGTTCCTTAGAGGGAACATACTCCAATTTGACCTTTTGTTCAAGCACTTGTTCTTGGAGAAAATGATACTTGATCGGTATGTGCTTAGTCTTTGAATGCATGATAGGATTCTTTGAAATATTGATTGCACCTGTATTATCACAAAAAATGGAGATAGGTGGAGTACAAGTGATTTGAAGATCTTGCAATTTTTGCATCATCCAAAGGAGTTGCGTGCACCACCACTAGTGCTTTTCCTGTCATCCATGCTTCCTGCCCAATATGCATCTATGTATGCATGAAGTGTGAGATCTGTACCTCTAGGATACCATAAGCCATAGTTTTGAGTTCCTTGTAGATACTTGAAAATTCTCTTAACTCCCTGAAGATGAGTTTCCTTTGGATTTGCCTGAAACCTTCCAACTATTCCCACTGCATGCATAATGTCTGGTCGGGTACCTATTAGATAGAGGATACAACCAATCATGGATCTACAGGTTGGTTGATGTACTACTGTCGATTCATCATTTGTGCTGAGGTTGCATCCTCTCACCATAGGGGTACATACTGGTTTCAAATCCTCCATCCCATATTTCTTCAAGATCTGCTTGAGACATTTGGTTTGTGATAGAAAAATTACGTCTTTGTTTTGTTGGACTTGTAAACCAAGAAAATATGTGAGCTCACCAAGCATGGACATTTCAAACTCTTTCTGCATTACCAAGGAAAAATTTTGACTCATGTCTTCTTCATTGCTACCAAAGATGATATCATCAACATACACAACAAGTATCAGTAACTTATCATTGTCAATTTTTATATATAGATTGCTATCAGTTGATCCTTTTATAAAACCTTGTTGATGGAGGTAATTATCCAATCGATAATACCACACCCTTGGAGCCTGTTTAAGGCCATAGAGAGACTTTTTGAGTTTTCATACAAGTTTTGGATCATTTCCAAGAATAAACCCATCTGGTTGTTCAATATATACTTCCTCATTTAAGTCTCCATTCAGAAAGGCAGATTTCGCGTCCATCTGAAATACTTTGAATTTCTGAAAGCTAGAGAGAGCAAGGAACATTCTTATAGCCTCAAGTCTGGTAACTCGAGCAAAATTTTCTTCAAAGTCTATGCCTTCTTTCTGCGCATATCCTTTACAAACAAGTCTTGCCTTATTTCTAACCACATCCCCATTTTCATTCATCTTATTTTTGAAAATCCATTTTGTCCCTATGAAATTCTTATCTTTTGGTCTAGAAACCAACTCCCAAGTGTTATTCTTTTCAATCTGCTCGAGTTCTTCCTCCATGGCCTTGACCCAGCATTCATATTTGCAAGCCTCTCTTACATTTTGCGGTTCAGTGGAGTAGAGAAATGCTAGATAGCTTGAAGCTTCTGAAATGGTTCTTCTTGTTTGTACACCTACCTCTTTCTGCCCCAAAATTTGAGATTCTGGATGATTCTTCTGAACGTATGTGGATGGAGTTTTTTCTTCTATCCTTATTTTTTCTTCTAGTGCCTCATGTGTTTCTTCTTCTTCATGAATCTAATTTGATGTTGACGGATAATCTTCGCCATCTTTGAAATCTTCAGATTTTACCTACCTACGAGTGTTTCCTTCTTCATCAACCACTACATCAATGCTTTCAACAATTTTACCAAGTCTTTTATTGTAACATTTGTAAGCTTTTCTATGGGCAGAGTAGCTAAGTAAAATTCCTTCATTTGCTCTAGGTTCAAACTTGCCAAGATTTTCATCAGTCCTTTTAATGTAGCATTTGCTTCCAAAAATTTTGAAGTATTTTACCGTGTGAGTCTTACCATACCAAAGTTCATGAGGAGTCCCAGTGATGTTTACCCGGACATTTGTCTTGTTCAGAATAGTAACAGTAGCAAATGCGGCTTCACCCCAGAAGGTTGCGAGAGTTCCAGACCCATTTGTTGAACCGTTGTGTTCATCCTTTCCACTACTCCATTTTGCTGAGGAGTCCTTCCAGTAGAAAATTTCCTGCTTATTCCATGTTCTTCATAAAAATCAAAAAATTCATCTGAGGTAAATTCCCCTCCTTGATCAGATGTGAGGCATTTGATTCTATGATCTGATTCGTTTTCAACCAAAGCTTTGAATGACTTGAACTTTTTGAGAGCTTCATCTTTATACTTCATGAGTCCTATCCAACACGTCCTTGAAAAGTCGTCAATGAACAATATGAAATACTCTTCTCCTCGAGGTGACCTCTTCCTAGTTGGACCACATATATCGGTGTGGACAAGCTCAAGTGGCCTGCTAGCTGATGCTTCCTTCTTAGGGAAATTAGTTCTGGTTTGCTTACCAAATTGGCATGATTTGCATATTGTATTATCTGGAATTTTGATGTCAAGAATATCATGAACTGCCTGATATTTGCATGCTTCGCTAATTTGAGAGAAGCTAAGATAGCCCAATCTTCTGTGCCATAGCCAGTGTTCATCATTCTTGCTTAAATAGCATTGTTGTTATTCTCTCTTGAGTACGTATAATTTATTTGTAGTTCTTATGCCTGTGATCACTATTTTTCCTGTATCAAGCTCACGAACAATACATCCATTTGATCAAAATATTACCTTAGTTCCTTGATCATACATCTGACTGACACTCAATAGATTATGCATTAAGCCATCAACATACATAACATTTCCAACCTTGACCTTTTCTTTCAAATGAACAGAGCCTTTACCTTTTATGAATGCAGGGGTGTCATTTCCAAATGAAACCTTCTTTTCCTTTTCTAAGGCACTATATGACTGAATTTTTTCTTTATTACCTGTCATATGTTTCGAGCATCCATTGCCTATGTACCATTGATTTTATTGTCCTTCCGCATATAAGGCTATCCCACATCTTTCTGGTTGTGTTTCTTTCTTTTTCCATGTTTTGGAACTCAATGAAGCTTGCTCCTTCTAAGTTGTTTACCGAAACTTGCTTCTGCATTCAAAGTCTTCATGACCGAAGTTGTTACAAATAGAACATTCTATTTCATTTTCAAGAGTAGAGAAGTTATTGTAGGTTCTTTTCATGATTCCTTTCATACTCCTTTGTTTTTGAGCTTCCCTAGTCATGATGGTCTTATAGGCAACACATTGAACAGCTTTGTGACCAAAGTTATGACAAGAGAAACATTGACCATTGAAGAAATACCTACGATTATCAAATCTACTAACCATATGACTGTAGTTTCCATCAATTCTTGAGCCAAATTGAGAATGATTTACCTGTGGTCGATTAAGGCTTCTGTTCATCCTTGACGTGGATTGCCCGTGATTTACTTGATAATCTTTGATCATTCTTGAAGCAAATTGTCCCTGATTTTCCTGGTGATCTGAATTATACTTTTGCTATCGACTGTCAACTTGTTCACTTCTCCTTGCTGCATCAAGATAACTTTTGGAGGTGGATGGCTTTTGCACTTGCTTCTGAGCTTGAGATGCTTCTTCGAAATATCCGAGACTACT
Organism: Pinus taeda; assembly: GCA_000404065.3. Classification (NCBI taxonomy): domain Eukaryota; kingdom Viridiplantae; phylum Streptophyta; class Pinopsida; order Pinales; family Pinaceae; genus Pinus; species Pinus taeda. The sequence continues at coordinate 17,664 of APFE031527616.1, forward strand.
CTTGATTAGAGGAGAACACTGCACTTTGATAATCTCATCTAGAGTTTCAGACCCTTTAGTAAATATGAGATTAAGGGCTTTTCTTCTCTCAATTTCTTTTCTAAGTCCCACAATTTCACATTCTAACCCTTCATTGTGTTCATCCTTTTCAGTAAGTTGGAATGTTAGAGTATCTATAATCATATTCTTTTCCTCTAAACAAACTTTAAGTTTAGAAATTTCTTCATAAAGACCTTTTTCATTTATAGCATCTAAGAAATCATCATATTTAAAAGCCATCAAAAGTCTATCATCATTACCTTGTTCATATTCATCGCTATTTGACAATCCATCACTGTCTTCATGCATGTAATAGCTCTTCTTATTATGTTTTCTATTCCATCTAACAGGTTCCTTACCTTTATCTAGTTTATCTCTATGAGGACATTTTGCAGCATAATGACCGAATTTTCCACAAGCAAAGCATTTGAAAGGCAGCTTACCTCTGAATCTACAGTTTCCCGTTGAAGGTTCTTGACAAAATTTGATTCTTCCTCTTCTTCTGACATATCTCCTGACTCATAGTAATCTCCTTTTCCTGAAACCTTGAATGCAACTTCTCTCCTGTCTTATGGTCCTCCTTTTCTCATTTCGTAAGCAGTTAGAATTATGTGCAGCTGTGACATGGTAAGGCTCTATAGATTCTACTTTTCTTCTATGGTAGAAACTTTTGAATCAAACTTGGGAGACAAAGATCTTAGAACCTTTTCAACCAAAACAACTTCTTTTATTTCTTCACCCAAGTTTTTCATACAATTTACGATCTCATCTATACGTAGGAAATAGCTAGCCATACTTTCATCATTATTCATTCTGAGACTTTCATATTGAATTCTAAGAGTTTGTAATTTTTCTTGTTTTACCTGTTCGTCTCCTTCATAGCTCAGAACAATCTTGTCCCATATTTATTTTCCGCTTTTGAGCTGCATAACCTTGACGAATTCTGACTGAGATAGACTTCCTAATAGAGTATTGACAGATTTTGCATTTGTTTCATACTGCTTCTTACCAACTGCATTTGTAGGAGTTGTCGATGGAAATGTGTATCCTGTTTCCACAATATCCCAAAGTTTTGTTCCAAGAGATTGAAGATAGGCAGTGATTCTTACCTTCCAATAGACGAAGTTGCTCGAATAAAAGATTGGTGGCCTCATAGATGCTTCCTTTTTGTATTTTCTCATAATGATAGATCTTCCTTCAAGTGATCAAGCTTTTCTTGAAGGACCTGCTCTGATACCAATTGTTGAAAATAATACTGAGAGGGGGGGTGAATCAATATTATCAAATTCTTTTTCAATTTATACAAACATTTGTAGATCTAACTAATGAATCTTGCGTATACCTTCCAGACTTATAATTTAATTTATTCTTCAGATGTTGATCATGAATTTGTGTGTCAGAACTGTATAACGGTAAATGGGAACAAGAAAAATAGAGCAGATAGTCACACCAAAGAACACCAGATATAAGGTGGAAACCCAATGTGGGTGAAAACCACCTGCTGCAATATGTCTCTATCTTCTTTCAATTAGAAACTTCTTTTTACAATGATTTTGTATTGGTGCAGTCTTATACCATCACACATGCTTCAACCTCTAGAAGGCTACAACCTTCTCTCGTTCTCCAAACTCTCATGGAAGGGAGCTACAACCCCCTTAGCTCTCGTACTAGCTGAGGTACTAGTATGTAGGTGCTGGCCTATTGAAGGCTTCAACCTTCTCTTTTCTTCCAGGGACCACGTTCCATAAATTTTCAGACTAGATCCATGAATATCAATCAAACATCAAATAGATTTGCAATTAGTCAACTTCCTTGTACAAATACTGAATCAATAATTTCTCAGCACACAGCAACCAGACACCAATTCATAACCCTGAACACTGTAGTAATAGACAAAAGCAGCTAAAACATATTTCAAGAAAGGTCTGCAACTTCACCAATAGAAACATGCGAGTGTCTGCACCTCCGCTGTGTCGAGCTAGCAAGTATCTGCACCTGCGTTGTGTCGAGCCTATGGGTATCTGCACCTGTGTTGTGTCTAGCCTGCAGGTCACCGCACCTGCAGTGTGTCGAGCCTGCGGACCTGCGGGTATAGATACTTTATCAGAATTTAATTACACCCCATACTATCATATTTACAGATCTGATCATGTGCCAAAGAGATCTCGACCCATCAGTAGATCCGTCTTGTAATGCTCAGGTTTCTCCTTGATTCAGGTCCAGCTATAACTCACCAACCGATCACCAGTATTTCAGATCTTGCTTTTCTTAAGATATTAAACACACTTGTGCCCAACCAAATGATCTCCTTTCCTTTTTATAGACCAGGCCTTACTCAAACCATGGTCTAAAACCATAAAGATCCAAAACTTAGGACCCAAAACCTGGGTTCAATACTTTAGATGCAAAACCATGGACCAAAACCATAGGATAAAAAATGTCAGACTAAATACCATGGACCAACCATAAGATTTCCCACGTGCACACGTTTTTCTCTGCATGAAAGTCTGTGTACTTTACGTCTGCACTTTTTGTTCAGTACACCTCTGAATATGTTCACAACTTTTGATCAGCGCACCTGCAGAACCTATCGATGACCACAACTTTGTGAACAGGAACCTGCGGGTATCTCATTTTCTACTATTTTGAGAGCCTGAACTTGTGATCTGCTATTTGAGAGAGTTGCCATCAAGGATAACACTTTTGTTATCGAGCCAAACCATTACAAAACCTGTGTCATAATGCCAACAAGTACTTCCTTTGCTATTAACGAATGTTTCCGCTCAACTGTGACTCTCATATCCCCTGATTTCCCTTACCGATATTCCGCAACTGCTAGACTTTAGCATATTCCTTATCCTTCCTCGAATGCATCCTCAGTAACTTTCCATCGGTCACATTTGTTCAAAATATGGTAAAAATGTCAAAACAAGACAAGACTTTGTCCCCAAAATGAAGAATGCAGCAAGGATTAGGGTTACACAACAGGTAGTTTCAAAACATATAGTTGCCACACACTCAAGCGGTTGCAATGCACCCACAAATGCACCTTATAACTATAGGAATCCTTGTGACCGTGACAAACTAAAAAATGTTGGTTAGGAATATTGTGGGTAATATAAGTGGTTGATGGTCATGACTAATTAGTAAGGTCATGTTGATGCAACATCAAAATTAGGATTTTTGTGTGGTTTGGGGTGCTCAAATGGAATGAAAAGTATACCCCTATGACATATGGTATCATATCCATGTTTAAATGTGGAAATTGTTGAGGTTTTTCATCCCCTCTAATACCCCTTTCATCATATCCTTATTGATGACAACATCAATAATTCAACTGGGGGCTACTATAAGGACCTCAAGTATGCACTTAAGGTTCTATTAATAATAGTAAATTGTAGGGCATGTTGCGAAAACTTAGAAAGTTGCATGGTGAGCCCATATGCTTTTGTAGCCTTAATGGCAATGCCATGATGATTTATGAAATGATTAGGATAGTTAACTAGGCATAAGCTAGGAGAACCAAGGATGTCTTATGGAGTAGGATAGTTGACCGATGAGGTGTTACATATGCTTGCGTAAAATATGATATGACTTGTTAATGTGATATATTGTGTGTTGAATTTGGCATGGAAACAACGACGATAAACACATTGAAGATATGTGAATACCTAGTGAAGAAGGAATAGGTCAACAAACATGGATGATATCATGGTCTCATGTTGGGCCATATTTATTCAAATATGCTTGGTGATAGTAGGTTGCATATCGCTGGATGTTGATGAGTCAACATGCCTAAAATGAAAAATGATTTTCTTGGGTTTGATCATGAGATCGTGGTTAGATGTATTCCAAGAAATATAAGTAGTTGATGGTCATGCCCCATATAGCAAGATCTTGTGGGGGTTGCATAGTAACTACTTTTTTTATGAAATGGGATGTTAAAGTGGAATTAAAACTATATTCAAATGACACACCTTTTATGCTCAAGGATTCACTCGTTGGTCATTGTTTTCCAACATTTAAAACAATATATTCAAAAATTTTATAAAAATCAAGTACAACAAAGAAAGGGTCAATAAACCTATCATAATGAAAATATTATTTCCGTTATTTTTCTATCTTCAGTAAAAATAGGCCACATTTTTCATCACTCACAGTTGTTATGACCCTAGAATTTGATGCGGTGACTATTTGGATATTCATTATAATAACAACTATTCTTTTAAAGATTGTTTATTAGATATATTGAGGGAAAAACTCATTACAAATCTTCATTTCCAACTTAGATTGGACTCTCTAATTATTCAACTTTATCTCAATCTAAACTATAAAAACACATTTATAGGTGAGATATTTTGACACCAATATTATTGAATTTAGTAAAAAGATCAATTAACACTCCATGTTTAATTTTTGGTTTATATTTTAGACACACAATCATTTTTATAATTGTTTTATATTTTTACTTTTAAGTTTATACTTTCTCACAAGTATTAAAAGTAATACATATCAAATATCAAATATGATTTATTACTATATTATTTCCTTTTAACTATATCCGAAATATATTCCATTAATTATAATAAGTGTATTATGTTTATTATTCTTGGTAACTTCTTAAATACTCTATATTATATTTTTTAAATACATTATCCTAAAAAATAATAATTAAGAATTTGTTAACCATTAAGTTAATGACCATGAATTTTTTATTTTAGAATAAATTAAACCATAAAAATTGGCCGGCTTAAAAACTCTTGGGCCGACTTTAACTGTAAATATTATTTGAATTACAAATCGACACAATATCAAACTCTATATAGAAAAAGTCAATTCTCAATTTTGTTGTGATATGTTCGGAATGTTTGATTACTTAGGTAGTGACTAGTACTTGTTCGCCGATCAAACATCAAAGAAGCTTGAAACTCAAATATAAAATGGTAGGAGCAAGAGGCAGTCGTACGGTTCGAAATCGTGGCCCCAAACAAGATAACAAGCTTTCAGGAATGAGAGATGGATCACGATCACGATTCCAGAGTGAAAACCGGCGAGAGGATGCGAGCTTATTAGCGATGCGAGGATCTGGTGACCGTAACAATCGAAGCGATAGAGAGGATCAGGAAATTCGTGAAGCCCTGCGTCGAGCGTTTCGTAAAGATAGCGAAAGATGTGGAGAATAAGATCCGGCCGATGCCCCAAGATCCAGGAATGGCCAAAGCCATCAAATGCTACCGGGAAGCTGTACGGTACGACCATGAATACCAAGAGGGGAAGGTGCCGCCATTAAAACAAGTGAGTCGTGGGGAAAATAAGCGAAAGCGAAATCTTGTGGAAAGCGACGGAGGTGCTAGTGGCGCTAATCGCCCCACTTCCCGTGTCCGACGTTAAACCGTCACATCTCCGGCATAACGTCAAATCAAGACATGCCGGTGGAATAACGGTTCATTGTAGGGATTTTAGTGAATTCCGTTTTTTTGAATTTCTTTTATAAGGACTGCGTTTGTCGGAAGTTTTTTATAGTAGTTTTGTTGCAGGGCTTTTTGATAGTAGTTTTTGTCGCTGGGTGTTTCAGCAATCAGGAAATTAAGTGTAGTTAAAAGATTTTGATAGGAGGGTTATTGTTGCTTGGCTTTATGATACTCAGATTTTCAGTGGATTTTCAGAATTCTGTATTCATGGAAAAGTTGGATGTAGTTAAGATTGTATATCATTGAACAAGTGTTGCATTTAAATGTTTTTTTATGTGCAAACTTTTCCATGGTCATATCAGTTTTTTACATTAAAAAGGTGAATGCTTTTGCAAATTATCACGTTACCTGCCGTTCGATATATATTTTCGCCCCATTATGCGTTTTGTTTTTACGTTTTGTTTTTTCATTCCTACTTATCTCATATTTAAATTATTTTTATTTATAAAAAAAAAATTCAACGCTGATGTATTTAGAAGCAAAGTAAGTTGTCGCAATATTTATGACATGTTATTTGATGGATGACTGAATTTAGTACTTATTTTTATTTTGCTATTTTTTATTACGATAATTATCTGTGAGTAAGTCAAAGAGCGGTTAGATATATAACCGAAGTCCTCATTTTGGGAAGAAATGGAACAATAATGTGAAGAAATGGAACAAGAAATGATTTTTATATGCCTTTGCATATATGTACATATTCTTTCAGAAAAATAAGTTATATTGTTCAATATGTATCATTTTGGTGAAGGTTTTGGTTATTGGTCTATTTCATATGTTAGTGTTATTAGCTCTAGTTTTATCGTAAAAGTTTGTGTTAATGAATTATATGTGTTAAAGATATGTACATATTTATTGAGAAAAATAAAGTTTTAATGTTCAATATGCATATTTCTGGTGAAAGTTTTGATCATTGGTCTATTTCAAATGATACTAGTATTAAATTTAGTTCTATTAGAGAAGTTCGTGTTACTGAAATCTATCATTTGCTCATGGGCTTTAAAGAATGAAACATCTAATCAGAGGCCTATAAATTGTAAGCATTGTTTCTATATATGATTTATAGTAAGCATTGTTGTCATATATCAAACTCAATACAAGTTGTATTAGAAATATTCAATTTGGGAAAACATTATGGAAGTATATACAAGGTCTTCTTCTAATTTTATCTCTATTTTCTCTTTGATACTTGTGACCTAAATAACATACAGAAAAGGGGGAAGAACATTAGAATGATTTGAAAATTCCAAGAATAAAAGGGAAGTAAATGAGGAGAGATAGAGTTAGCTCGCAGATCACAACCCATGCTATAAATGTTTAGATCCCCAATGGAGTCACTATTTTGTGAGTGTCTTTTTGTAGTAAGAGGTATTCTCATGTGAATGGGTAAATTAATGTAAATAACATAAGGAAAAGTGGTTCCTTAGGCTATTTTGTTAGGTAAAAAAGATTTTTAATGTATAAAACCCATACAATCATGGTCTACCTTGATACACCTATTAGTTTTGGCTAGGTGATCACTTTTTGTGTGATAATAAAAAATATCTAGGAGATGTATTGTAGGAAGAAGGAAGCTAACTATTTCTCATTCAAGTAGGATACAATGATAGAAGAGTAGTCTAAGTGCAAGTTGCTTGAACTAGATGAGTCTACCATTGGACTTGGTAAAAATACTAGTGTAGAAGATTATTATCAATCTTGAATACAATGTTAGATAAAATGTTAAAACCTTCATGCCAATGATCCAATTAGAAATAATGAACAAGAATAGACTATGTGCACTAAGGCACAAAATAAGAGGTAGATTCAATGAAAGGATTAATATATACATGACCTAAAGAAGGAATTGTGATCAATGAAGCTTCAATATCACACCACTAATTGAATATAGTAAGGATAATTAGGATTAATATGATATGAAGCCTATGAAAATAAGGATCAAATAAAATGAGTGTGTAGGATAAGGACACAAGTGCTACCGGTGTTCAAAAATAAAGAATCAAACCAAAAGAGTAGTGATCAGATTGAGGAATGAAGAGATAATGGAGTGAGTTCAGTGTAAATATCCATAGTAGTGGATAATAAAAAGGTAGAGTATAAAGCTTCCATCATTCATGAAAGATGTATCATTCCTTACCTACCATTAATTTTCTTAATTGATACAAGATGTAACCACAATTTTATATCCCTCTCTATGGTTCCCAAATGTAGTTTAGTCATTTGAAAGATCTAGGATCCTTGGAAGACACATTTAGAAAATTGTGCGAAGAAGTGTCCTTTATGTTCCAAATATGTTCTCTATGACCAACTCAAAGAGGAAAATTCGTTTTTTAATTTTGCTTTAAGATCAACTTGACAGAGTATTGGAGTTCATCAACCTGATATATTGAAGGAGTATCTTTAGAAATCAATGTGGACAATATGACTTCCTAATTTCCTTTGTAGTATTCATGGGAATGATTAATACAATATTATGGAACTATATTGGACAAATTTTCACTCAAATTTAAAATTATGACTTTTTCAAATCATGGCTTTGAAAACCATAATCGTTGTGATCAAAACTTTCAAAACAAACACCAAATCAAAGAAACAAATAATGAAAAAATAATTAAAAGGGGACCATGAGGCTTTTGATTGACAAAGAATGAGTCTTCTATTAAGGCACTCCATGTGAAAAGGTCATTGGTTCAAATCTCATGTGGATGTTTACCTAAAAAAAGTGAAAAATCTCCTCTCCTTGTAATAAAAAAAAATTAAAACAAACATTCAAAAACCAAATCTTCATTTTGTCCTTCTCCTCTGAGCTAACGAAATCTTCAAAGAAACTATCAAATCAAAGGAAAGGAAAAATTATGAAAGTAATTTGTTTTTGAAAAGAAGTGGTGAAAGTAATTTTATTTTTTAATGAAAAAGTTTAGAATGAATTTTCCCGGAATAATAATAATAATAAAATACAAATGATAAAATAATTAAAATAGAAAAAAAATGGAAAGTTCAAAAAATAAAAAGAAAGAAAGACAAAGAGGACAATATTGATGAGGATCCCAATACTTGGGATCCCGCACACATTCCCCCCTCCCTCCCTCAAAATCCAAACCCTTTTTGGTCAAATTTAGTTAAATAGTCAAAATTGCAAAATTTTGTAGAGCTATAGTACTTTTACACGTAATTTTTATACAAATAGCATAACTTTTACGGGTAATATCTACATTTTCCCTATTATGTCAAAAATTAGATTTATCCTAACAACTTTGTGGGGTAAAACTATATTTCTCCCAACAACTCTTGGGGGTCTAGTGGAGGTGGAAAAGGAGGTGAAAGGGGAGTAAAATATGCTAAAATTATATCTTTCGGTAATATTTTTGGAAATGCATTAGATAACTAGTTTTCAGGTGACATCATTAGTGTCTCACCTTGGGAATATGGTTGTTCAAGTATGTTTGGATTGGTGAGAGACTATAGTAGATGACTTATAGTTGGGTGGAAATGAAGTGTCCACTTATGGTGAAGCAAACATTTCTTTTATTTGGTTGTGTTAATCCCTAGAGTTGGGTGCACCTTTAATTTAGGCACACACCATAGGAAACATTCCCATCACACAATTTGTGATGAATATATCACAGGGATTGTGATGAAAGTGGATGTTGGGTGGGGGAAGACAAACATGATGTTTTGAAAAGCTAAAACTTGGAGTTTCCATTAAACACATATGGATGGCTTGGTGGCATGGGGCATGTGACATGACTAGGTACTCAACTCACCTTAATGATGGTGAAAGCCAATATGATAATCATGTAGGTGAGGGCATGGACTCCCCAACGCATGAAAAAACATACCCCTGAGATAAGTTGGTTGAGTAGAATTTAACTGAATGGCTATGTTGGCCTAGGATGTTGTTGGGTCCTTTATTTTTTAATAGTTTTGGTCAATTTCTTGTCATAAAAGAGTACATATGCATCACATCCAATACCCTCAGATGTGAAAGAGAGGGTTTCTTACCAGTCCATACATCTTATGGAGTCTTATCCTCCAACATTGATGAAGGTGACCTATTGATCAGGTAACATGCAGTATCGACCGCCTCTGCCCAAAATTCTTGTCCTAACCAAGAATCGGTGTGCATGCTTCTTGCCCTTTCCATCAACGTCTTGTTGAGTCTTTCAGCAATTTCATTTTGTTTAGGTCTATATGGAGTAGTCTTTTGTTGTACGATACCAGACTTCTTAGAGAATTCTTCAAATTCCTTGATGCAAAACCATCCACCATTATCTATCCTCACCACCTTTATCTTCTTCTCTGTCTGATTTTCCATGAGAGCCTTAAATTCTTTAAACCTATCAAAGACTTCAGATTTCTTCTTAAGGAAATATATCCATGTATTCCTTGAGAAGTCATCTCTAAATGATACATAGTACACAGAATTACCCAGTGATGAAACCTTCACAGGTCCAAACACATCACTTTGCAAAAGCTCTAATATCTGTTTCGCCCTCTTACCACCAGAGGGGAAACTCACCTGATTCTACCTCCCATATACACAATTTTCAAAAAAATAAAAATCCTAAGAGCTATTACTCATACCTACTACCATACCTTTACCATGAAGTATTTGAAGGCCTTTCTCTCCAATACGTCCAAGCCTTCAATGCCACAACATGTTTTTCTATCCAAAGGCCACTAGATTTTCTGCTCCACTTTTAAGAACAACAGAACTATTGCACCCATCAACAACCATGCTACCTTGTAGCTTGTACAGAGTTCCAATTTGAACTCCTCACATCAATACCAGTGCTCCCCGAACCATCTTGTAGGTATCCTTCTCAAACACTGTTTTTACACCTGCATCATCCAACTTGCTTACAGAAGTCAGATTTCTGGCCAATGAAGGAATATGTAGAACACTCGAAAGTGTTCTAACCCTTCCACCTTGTAACTTCAACTTTACTTTTCCACGACCAATGATTATAGCCTTCCTATCATCCCCTAAGAATACATTACCACCATCGTATTTCTCATACTCACAGAACCACTCTCTATGGGGAGTGAAGTGAAAGGATGCACCTCAGTCAATCAACCATGCCTCATGATCTACATGTGTACTTGAAGAAGCCAAGTACACATCCCTCTACAGAAGGAGCATCATTAGATCCCTTTCCTTTATCAGGAGCTTTAGATTTACAATCCCTTTTGTAGTTCCCTTCCTTTCTGCATTTCTAGCACACCACCTTTACAGGATTTCCTGGAGATTTAGATCTCCCTCTAGATTTAGATCTCCCACTCGATGAGTTATTTTTGTTTCTGTTCTGAGACCGTCCTCGTACAATAAGGCATCACCATTCTGGCTCTCCATATTTTTCCGTCTCATCTCCTCCATCAGCAAGACTCAGACTATTGCATCAAACTACAAGGCAGTTGCATTGCTACGTATTACAATAACTAGAATACCCCACGAATCTAGTAGAGAACACAACAAACTAATGCACTTATCTTCATATAAAATTTTAATATCGACAGAAGCTAACCGACATACCACAGTATTAAATGCGTTCATATGCTATGTCACCGAGTCTCCATATTTCATCCTGAGGTTATACAACTTTTTTTGCAGGAACAATTTATTCACCAGAGACTTAGATTGCTACAAAGTCCCTAACCTGTCCCATAAAGCTTTTGTCGTAGCTTCCCCTGATACATTCAGCAATACTGAATCTGAGACACACAATCATATTGTGCTCTTTGCCTTCTGATCCAACTTCTTCCATTCTTCATCGTACACTCCTGTTTGTTTAGTACCGAGATCTACTTTGATCCACTAATATTTATCCACCAACAGATCCTCTATATTGAGATTCCACAACTCGAAACTCTGACCATTAAATTTCTTGATCTCTATCTTTCCACTAGTCGCCATTTTCTTTCACCACTATAATCGATCTCGTAGATCTCCCACTGAATATGGTCTACCATAGGCCCGAGTGAAACCCCTCAACAACAAAGGTGTCTCCTTGAAGCCAAAACTGCGTTGATACCAAATGTAGGTTTTAAGCTCGTACAAAAGTTACCTGCATATGAATTCTAAAACACATAAAATAAACAATGCGAAATCATAACACATAAAACACATATACATAGAGATTTTCCCCTGCATCCCAAAACTGGGACTACCAGCTTGATTTTTCATTATATTCCTTTCAATGTTACAATACATATTTATACATGTCGAAGCAGGACCAAAAAACCATCGCGTCCAAAACCATGTGCGAAAATCATGCACAAAACTGTAGGTGGGTCCGCCCAACCTAACATAGGGTCCAAAACCAAAATTTTCTGGGGCGTTGCCCGAGACCCCATAAAGTGGGGTTACGGGTATGCCTCAAACCCCCTGTGACCCCCCCACTACACAATCAACACAACGAGGGAGGGGCTCCACCGCCCCTCTAACCTCCCGGTAAACTACATGGGCTAGTCATGGAAAGAATATAACGCAATCCAACACTATGTTTTCATGTTGTTATATTGTGCCCCCCTTTTTAAAATTTTAAGTAATGTTTCTTTCTACTACTTGCTATGTGTCTATGTACATGATTTATGGGGATATTTGGATGCATGAGCAATTGATGTATGCTTTATGGAAAAATTTGAATCCTTTCACTATATAATATCCCCTTATAAAATTTAGGAGTCTCAACATACCTTGGGGGGGACTTCTCTCCTTCATAAAGGAATGAAAATGTTTGCGTTATGTGAGACTAGGAAGAAATATTTTTGTTGGCAGCTAGTGGTCGAACCCTAGGTCTTCATGATAAAAAAAATTGCCAACAAATGGATGTGTTGCTAAGACCATGAAAATCAAGTGGGGATATAGATCATGGTGTTGAGTATTCTCAAGGATAGCATTCAGGTATTGTGGTATGAGAAATGTGACTCGTTAATCCTTGAGCAAGCTCAGTTGAGATAGAAGAACTTATATTGGGTTAAGGGTGAAATCCTATTTGCAGAAACTGCATACTATGATATTTTCTGGTGTAAATTTTTTGAGGAAATATATAATTGGTTGATTAGATTGTAGATGAAAGCAAGAAATGGAAGTCATGGAAAAATATTCAGAAATTGGACCATAATTGATTTGGATACATTTCATGAGCTAGATATTGAATTAAGTACGGATTATGGGGAGGAATGCTAAAATAAATCCTCTTATGGATCAAGATTCTTATGTTCACAAAGAGGTTATTGTTGTTCCAAGAAATCCACATGGTAGTGTAAAACCTTGTGTTCTATGGGTAGGGATTTTGGGAGAGATGTTGTTAGTTACAAAAAATTAAGTGAATTTGTGATGGATGCAGACGAGTTGCAGGAGGCACATGATTTTAGGTAAATTAGAAGGGAACATATATCTCATTAGTGGTAGGAAAAGAAGTTGTGATAGATTAGAAGAAGGTGAAGGGAGTTGTGGAAGATAAGTTAAGCATTGAAAACTTTTAGGTTGTGGTTAGGAGAAATGGGAAGCCCAAGTTTCTGAAATAATAAAGTAGGAGAAGGATCTCATTCTAGTGAAATAGGAGCTAGAAGAGATGTGATAGGAGAGTAGTATAGAGGAAGTGGAGCCCACTAATATTTGGAAGGAATTTGAACACCCAAAATTCCTACAAAATCATTTGTATTGATTGATTAAAGTACTCTTGTAGATGAAGAGAGGGATTTTGTGGTGAGGTGGTTATTCTTAGAAGATGATTCTTCCCTGCAAGTAGCAGTCCCCAAAGCAGTCATGCAACTAATTCTCTCCCTAACCTCCCCATGTTACTTTATCATACTCATGTCAATTTTCTTTCCAAATTAGTTAAAACTTTGAAATTTCAGAAATTTCGTAGTGAATACAAACTTGGTAGCTTTAGTGGATTTGGTAGTATTTTTAGTAGTATTCAAAAGAAAAAAACCATGCTTTTTGCAACCTAGTTCACAAGGCTTTGTACTAGTTCATCTTGGTCAAAGAACAATGACAAGGAATGCAACATGATCATGCACTTGGTATCTCGAATTCTTGGTTGGAGGAGATAAAGATGTAGAACAACATTGGTATTTATGTGAATCCATCTGCAGGGTTAGACAGACCTAGATGCCATTAACATGCAACTGTACAAGATAAGGTACTTTGATGGTTCATCAAATGGTCTTATTTGAATCTAAATCCAACCCTTTACTTAGTTAAATGAGGTTTTATTAAGGAATTTAAACTTCCTCACATGAATCAACAAGATTTAGCTTAGCTAAGGGATATTAAGTAATGAGAGGGAGAGACTGCATGGGAGTACATGCGGCGGTTTAAAGATGAAATTGGGAAATTGACTTATCCTATTTATCCTCATCATCAAATGGATTGGTTTATTAAAGATTTGTTGTCATTCTCTATAACTCTTTTCATGCAACAAAATATTTATACATTATAAGATGTGTTGGAACAAGCTATGAAATTGAGGCATTCGTGCGATATCCTCATTATTATAGGATGGGTGTTGCTTCTAGTGATCCTTCTATTAATGGTTTACATCATCAGATTGTAGATTTAATGGAGAGAGTTAGGTTCCTATACCAATAGGTGTCATAATTTATGATTGACTTAGTTTATCTCTGTAATATGTACATACCTTTGCTTTTTGCAAATGTTTTCCATATTCAAAAAATCAAGAAATTCAAAAAATTCATATAGGGAATTCCCTAAAACAAAAATCAGGGGGCAAAAATAAGGAAAAGGTAAAAAAAAGAGGAAAAATGAACCCCAAAATGAAAAGACCATGAAACTGCACAAGCTCAAATGCCACTACCATTTAGTTTTATGCATAATAATGATTGTGTGAAACTTGTTATTTATGATACAACCATGGTAATCAAATAGTTTAATCTTGACTAGTCCATATTTTGAATTTCATGTTGATAGATAGATAATAAATATCTGACCAAACAGTGTAATCTTGGAAAATAAGTAGATAGGTAGAGTGAATAAAGGAGCTCAACTGTTTAATCTGAGCCCTTGGATTTAATAAGGATATATTTTGATAGATTTCTATTGTAACAGAAAAGAAAAAGTTTTGATAAGGGTTTTCCAGCTTAAGTGCACCCTTTTAAAGAGTAGAAAAAATGGTAGGATGAGTAGATGCGTAAGTAGTTGAATGGTTGCAGAACTATGATGAACGGTTAGTTAAAAATCATATCATATGTGTTATCATCAAGTTACTAAAGCATGTATGATAATTGAGTAGTTACAAAAAATCAAATGGTTAATTTCCCCATTCCTTTCACACTCAATTTACTAATTCCCCACTAGTAAAGACAGAAGTACCTAAAACATTAAGTTAAAGGGGTTCAAAGCATTTCTCTGACTTCTGGAGGGACCGAACCCTTGCCCAAATAACTTATAGGATCAAGTACTGAAACCCCCTTACCAACATTCACCCCCTTCATAATTCATTCATTTCATCTAAAAATCCCTTTTCCTAAGGTGAAATTATCATTTGCCTAGGGAAAATAATTAACCCTACATAAAACCCCTTTTTTCCACAAAAAGGCATTTAGCATAAGTTATATTTATTAAATCCCATATGATAATATCTCGCCCAAGGTTTGAAATATAAAACTTACTTAGTAAATTAATTAAATGGATTAATTAGCCGATCAACGACTAGCTATGAGCCATAACCCTCCACCAAACAAAAAGGATTTAATTAATAAAACAATGATTAATTAATAACATGTTCCACCAATCAAATTGTCCCTAATGTCATTAAGTTCGCTTTAACCGCAGTTGTTATCCTGTTGGGTCCCTCAATTAACTCCCCTATCAAATCACACCCCCAACCACTGTATGATCTGACCCCTTCAGATCTAACGGTTGTCACTCATATTGGGTGGCCTTCGATGCTAACCTTTACCCCCCTGATGTAAGTGGTTTCACTATTCACGCCGCTGCTACGTGGCACCCAATGAATGGCATCGAGCGGCCTCCCCTCAAAACCACCCATGACTTATAAGTGGCGCAATGGCCTTTCAATACTACTTCCCCGCCATTTCGATAAACCGCCCGTCCATTCATTTAATTGAATTTCACGCCATATTTTGAAATTCTGCCCATTAAACCTTATAACCTGAAAACCTGTGTTTTCATGGTTTTTGCTCGTTTGACTGTGTAAGCCTATGAAACCCTCCAATGCCTCCCTGAACCTCTACAACATGATTTCACCATCTGTTTTCTGTCCAAAACTCTATTGCAACCCCTTTCCCAGTCACCCATGTGCCACAGAGCCATCAAGCACCCCTCATGAAGACATGTGTTCTCTTAAATAATATTGAATTTTTTTCAGGTTATCAAACTAAGATCAGAGCTTGGATAAATAGTTCTGATACTAGTCACAGACCTATTTTATTCCAAGAATCAACAGAAAACCTTATTCAGAACTTGTGCTCAGAGGATGAACACAATTGTACAAGGAAACAGAGAAGAGGACAACTACACAGAGCATCGACATTCAGAACAAAGCAACCAAAAAAAGAATACAGTTACAAGGCAGATGAATACAATAGGCATGGACTTAACCTATATCCACTACATGATGCTGATATACACAAAAATAAAAGAATTTACTGGTGAAATACACAGTAACTAGTAAAAAATATACAATGAAGGTAAAAGGACACGGTAAAGAACAATCAAAGTGTATCATGGTTAAAGAGTATCAGATTCAAGACCAAGTCAAGTAAATCAGCTAGCATGAATATAAACAACAGGGTAGATAGTTACAAAGCATAGCATATAGATTCATGTGAAAGTGAAGACAGATGAAAAGACAGAGTGGTAAAAATAAACAATTAAAGTAAACATGAAACAATAAAGGTTAAATAGATATGAAAACACTTTCACCAGAAACAATGAACTTTATCTAAAGTAGAAGTGAAAAATAGTTAAAATAAATTTAAGGTTAAAAGTTGAAATCATAGCAGAAATGGTACATTCTTCAGAAATTTCCTATTCAAATCATAGTTTTTAATAAACTATTGTGACAAATCCAAGAAGTATTTTGAGAAATTGGAGGAGGGTTTTGTTCCTAGCAAACTAATATACAAAAACCTATCTCACTTTGTACACAAGTATTACCAAAAATGAGATAAGTGCATATCTTCAAAGCCTATTTTTTAGACTGTACAAAGTCTTGTTTTTGACATATTTTTGGAGAGAATATTGTGAATAGCTGGAGTTGAATTTTTGGAAACTGAGTGAGGTTTATCTCAAAAACATTCTTCATCTACAATAACCTCTTTCACTTTTTACTTATCTATCTCGGATTGAGGTATACAAAGGTATCAACGGACCCTAATTTTGTAGAATTGTTGGGGCAGAATGCACAAAGAAAGGATGCAGTTAGTGACTTGGATGCTTCATCAACAATTAAGAGTTGCTATTAAATTCAAATTTCTCTTATTTTTCACCATAAATCCATAAAAATAGTGCCAAATAGATTCATTATTTTTTTATTTCCTTTATTTAAGTTCTATTAGTGTAAAACAGTTTGAGATATTTGTAAAACCAATCTTGATATTTTTTCAATATATTTCAGTTTAGAGTTTGTATAAATACTTCTTTATTGGAAGTATTTTGGGTGGATTAAAATGCATTTCTAATGTATTTATGGAGACATTCTTTTTAAGCTAAGGAACTATTATACTCAAGACTAGACTGGTTTACTTGATTATGAAATCAAGTTGTGGACAATTCACTTGATTCTTGTGCACAATTGGAACAAATAAGTATCATTTTTTCATGTTTAAATATCATTTTCTCTTTATGTTATGAAATATTCATATGTGTTTCTTATAAAAACTTAAAAGAAAACAAGGAATGACATCAACAGAATTAGCTTAACTCCTCTATGTTTGAACTGTTTGCTTATTTTATGTTTTCTACTAAACTGCCTTGATCTGGAGATTCTTAATTGCCTCCTTACTTCCGTAGTTTATCCCCGCTTTGGCCCATAATACAGGATTCTTCATTTCCCTTTGCTACTGGCCATCCTTCCTTTCTTCATCCTAATACCAGTTAAGTATTATTCATTGCTCTTGGCCCTAGTTAGGACTTTCCATTCATTGAAACCTTCAGATCTATTCTTCTTGTGCTAACCTGCCCTATGGCTAAGATCTAGAGGAAGAGGCTCAATTGGATGCTACACTTATGATTAGGAGGGGAATGTTGCTTGTGATTGTCCATTTCTAAGGAGGCCTCCGTGTTCTCATTGATGAGTAAAAACACATGCTACTAAGGATTGTTTGTAATTAATTTCTCGCTAGAAAGAGCATAACCGACAAAGAGGTGCAAAATTTATTAATGCAGAGCCTATAAAGCTTGATTCAATTCCTCAACCCAAAATTAACATTATCACTAGAGGGGGTAAGCAGGTCAGAGCAGACAAGGAGATATTGGATAAACATTCTATAATAAAGCCTACATCTCCAAAGAAGTCCTATGATCCCACTCACTAGAAAAAGTATTATAAAGATGTTGTCGAAATATTTAAGAAATTGATTTCTTCTTATAGTCCACAAGCATAACAATACGAAAAGGGACAACTAAAGAGTCCTTGATCTACAAAGAGACATCTCCTATGGCCATGGAGTGGCTTAAGTTATTTTTTCATATTATGAGAGATGAACAATTATCAGGCGAATTGCACTGAAAGCTTAAAAATGTTGTCAAGGATGAATTTTCATAATGACCTATCTCTGTTAACTTGCTAGAGCACCATTTTGGACACTTGAGTTTATTTTAGCATGATTGATTGCTAATTTGTAGAAATCTATTTCAGTTAATTTGAGTTATTATCAATCTAACTAGTTCTAACTATCAAAAGAACTAGTGGAGGTCAAATTTGTGGAAGTGGAACTTCAACCAAATTGAGTGATCAACCAATTAATTGATCAATAAACCCAAAATAATTGTTGTAAGCAGAGAATTCGAATTACCTAGTTGATATTGGAGTTCAAGGGTAGTGTACTATTAGTTTTAAACTATTTGAAGTTGTACAGGAGGTGCATGCAATCAGAGAATTGACGTAAGGTAACTGCGCAATTCCTTGGTGTAAAATTCCTAAAAAATAGGGCCAATTTCCCAATGGAACAACACGAGGAAATATGAGCTTGGAGGCTTGAAACATTGGCTAAGAGTTGTCCAAGGTTTCGACCTCTAAAACTTTGATCTTCGAAGTGGGATCGAAAGAGAAAAGAAAGAGGAGGCTAATATTAACAAAAAGGACATTTTCTTAGATCACGAACTCTACAGATGAAATAAGTGAACAAATTTGAAAAATACAATGAGAAATTTTGTACCATCCTACAACAACAAACTCCCTAACCATCCCCACAAAATTTAACTTGATGGAAAAGTAACATAATCCCTCTAGGGGTATCGTTCTTTATCCTACTATTTTGAAACTAAAAATATCTAGGTTTCCAGTCATATCATTGTTAACATGATGCTCTAATCATTATAATATATCAACAACAATAGATAACATAATATATATATATATATATATATATATATTCCCACTCACTAGAAAAAGTATTATAAAGATGTTGTCAAAATATTTAAGAAATTGATTTCTTCTTATAGTCCACAAGCATAACAATACGAAAAGGGACAACTAAATAGTCCTTGATCTATAAAGAGACATCTCCTATGGTCATGGAGTGGCTTAAGTTATTTTTTCATATTATGAGGGATGAACAATTATCAGGCGAGTTGCACCAAAAGCTTAAAAATGTTGTGAAGGATGAATTTTCATAATGACCTATCTCTATTAACTTGCTAGAGCACCATTCCGAAATGTCTACTACAACAAGGGAGGAAAAGTAAGGGACTTTCATATTGATGCCCAAATGTTTGGATACTAAATCAAAGCCACTATGTTAGATTTAGGATTAGATGTAAAAACCTTACCGAGGAAAAGTTGGGAGGCATTGGGAAGACCCAAGTTGGTTTTTTCTCCTATTTAGTTACACATGGGAAACTAGTACTGAATTATTCCCATTGTTTGATTGGGGTATATCAAATTTGATATGATGGCGTGAAGACATATTCATATTTCAAGGTCATTGATATTATGGGTGAAAAATTCCCTTATCCAACTTTATTGGGAATAGACTTGGCATTTGAAAATTGTGTTGTTATCGATATTAAATTAGAAACCATCACTTTCGAAGTAAATGGAGTCAGGTTCATACAACCATTAGATCCTTGGGTGACTATATTAATATTTGAAAGGGGAGTTTTCTTAGGTTCCCTTGGTTCAACCTTAATTACATTTGCTCCCTATTGGTGGTTGCGCTCCTTCCATCTGGAAGATAGGTCACCAAAATATTTTGTTGCATGCATTTGACCCTACACTGAGAGAGGCAAGGTCTTTTAGGCAGTGAATAGTCTCTCACAACGTGCCCCTCTTGATCACATTTGAAACAACGGATCATTCCTCTGCCTCTTGTTATCCCTTGTTCCTCCACCTCTTTGTCCTCGAGGAGCTTCATTGATCCTGTAAGTAGAATGATCCAACAGATTATCTAGGGAATCTAATGCTCTACATAGATTAGTGTGGTGAGTAGGTGAACCACAGACCTCACAAAAAACATTGTTTGGGACATTTAAATACTTCTGTAAAATTGGACAGAGGCAAGGGAGATGCCCATAGGTCCTATAGATTTCACAATATTTGTTTGTAGTTGCACCTTGTTGATTAGGGAAGGCATGGAACTGTGTGCACCCTATATATAATCCTTGTGTACCAATCTACACAACTCTGGAAGTGGGTAAAGATGTGGAGGGCCTCATCGGTATTGAGGGAGTGCTTGGGCCTCTCATTCTTAGGCACTTCTTGGTGTGATGCCCCTCAATTTTGTAGTTGGTACACCATATGTTCGCTCACGAAGGTTGCACTGGTTGCATTTCCCTTAACTTATTTTTCATATTAGCAATTGGGGTCATGGAAGACCATTCTTCCTCTATATTCATCTGTGCATCCTACCATTATCTCCATTTTGGTTGCCTTTTCTAGGGCTTCTTGCAGAGTATCAATCTTCTGTTGAGTCAATGACGTGCGAGTATGTGGCAATAGAGCTTTGATGAGCCAATCTCACTAATGATTGGGGTCGATACAGTGGCTTAGCTTGCTAATAGGATCCTTAAAATTTTTCATTATCTCCCAGGTGATTTCTCCTTCCGTCTGCTTAATTTCCCATAGTTTCAATAACCCTTGTTGGTTAGTTTGAGGGAGTTTAAAATCTTGAATGAATTTTGTTGTAATGTGGACCACTTGATGGACCATCTCAATGCTTTGTCTCAAGGAGTGATCTGATATTCAATAAGCTTCCTAGAATCTAGAGTTTAGCAAACTCTCTAGATGGCCTCACACAGGTACCAATGATGTTTGACATCTTCATTCCGTTTCCTAAGAATTTTGGATATTTAATAAAGTATCCCTCCATGTGACCATCCATACATGGTTGAACTAGAAGAATGAGCATGAATATTTGGGAAACTGATTGTGATGATCCATGGGGACCCAAACTACAACTACTATTTCTACCACCAGAGGTATTGGCCTTCTAGGTACTATGCATTTTTTGGACCATTATAACTTTAACAAGCATAGGTAAAAATTGATAAGGGTTGTGATAAACTACTAGGGGAAGGTTAGCGGAGGTACTACCTGAGTTTTTGGGAAATTAATCGCTACTCACAAGGGACAAATCATTCTCAAAAAATAATATTCTCATAGTGAAGTGCATGTCATAATTTGGGCCTTCCTCAAAACCTGTAGGGCTTGATCCATCTGACATCCCCATCTCCACTTGGAAAGGAAAATATCTATTACTTCTCTCCACCAATATCACTTTATTTGTCACGGCCTCTCCTATTGGACTAGGTTTCGCTCTAGTATCATCCCCATCACTCCATGACTTCAGTCAACTTCTTTCTCCTTCTCGTACATCCAGACTGCTTAGCATCACTCCTACTTGGTTTAGCTCCTTTTGTTGTCTATAGATCTCCTGTAGAGATTTCTCCTACCATTCTTCAACTATCTGTGCTCCCCTTTGTGCTCTCAGATCTCTAGCCTTCTGAAATTCATCCACATCCATTTCTCAAATATTTTTATAGCTCACATCTAGGTAGCATTACTCCCATTAGGTCCTTCCCCTAGTACCAAGGCTTTAAGATGCCATGGTTGGGACCTGGAACACTATTAAGTTATATTCTACCATTAAAAATTTAATCGACAATGGGATTTCCTTCAACGGCCTCCCTCACAACCCTGACTTTCATACAGCCTCAGCCTCAGAGAAGGATTGATGGCCCTCCACAATAAACTCAATAATGTACCCCTCTAGAGTTTCCTACACCCAAAAGTCGACAACTCAAGTTAGGTACGTATCAAGCTGATGTAATTCAGCATGATCATCTTGGGTCCAAGTACAATGAGATCAGATTTGGCTCTCGGTATTTTTTTTATCTGCATCCTTCACAACAAATTGTAGATGTCCTCTAGGAACTTGAACCAAAATATATCATACTGATCACTTGTAGGATCCACACACAAAATTTCTTCCTTTAGCCACTTCACACTTCAGTGATAGAGTTGTGCTTATTGGGAGGAAAGCTACTCTACTTGTTCATGGCACAAATCTTGCAAATCCTTCTTAAATATTATCGACAACATATTCTAGATCCCTTTGGAAATTTTCAAGTCCGGGAAACATAACCATTTTTTCGGGAGAAATGATGAACATGTAGAGAGCCTGGGTTCATGCATAGGGGCCAACAAAGGGCCTAACATAGCCTAGCATAGCACCGACATTTTCACCTTACTCAAGAAGAATAAGGTGTCTCACCCGAGGCGTGTTGTGACCTTATTTAATTAAGGGATTGGAACCAGGAATCGAGAGGAATTACTCAAAGGCTACCAATACTATTTAAACTTAGAACCATGGCGTCAAACATAAAGTTGTTATAGAAGACAACAACTAAACCATTCAGAAGAACATAGAATATACACATACTTTTAAAATAAAATTTTAAATGGGGTCACATAAAACCAACATAAGTAGGCCATCAAAAATCCACTTTCTCTTCACTTAGTTTCAACCAACATTACATCATTACATTCAGGCTCAAATTCCTTCTCAACAAAACAAGGACTAGGAATATAATCTAATATATGGCCAAGTGATTACAAAGTTATTCGATCTTAGTAGGCCTCATGGAAGCATTTCAATACACTCCCTTCTCTCCTCATTTTGGCTTTTCCTTCAGGATTTTAAGAACTCCACTTGCTTATATTGTTCCTTTCTTCCTCGAATGCTCCACACTTTCCTTTTCAGTTGCCTTTGCTGCTTGATTGTGACTACTTACTTTGCTATTAACAAACTTTTCCACTCAACTGTGACTACATATACCTTGATTTCTTTGGCCAATCTTCCGTAACTGCTAGACTTTGGAAAATTCCTTCTACTTCCTCAAATTCCTTCTCTACAATTTTCCTTATTTTTCTTGGCTATGAGTACTGTTGAAAATAATACTAATATGGGGGGTGAATCAGTATTATCAAATTCTTTTTCAATTTATACAAACATTTGCAGATCTGACTAATGAATCTTGTGTATACCTTCCAGACTTATAATTTAATTTATTCTTTGGATGTTGATCATTAATCTGTGTGTCAGAACCATATAACAGTAAACAAGAACAACAAAAATAGAGCAGATAGTCACACCAAAGAACACAAGATATAAGGTGGAAACCAAATGTGGGTGAAAACCACCTACTGCAATATGTGTCTATCTTCTTTCAATTAGAAACTTCCTTTTACAACGATTCTGTACTGGTGCGGTCTTATAACAGCACACAGGCTGCAACCTACAAAAGGCTACAACCTTCTCTCGTTCTTCAGACTCTCCTTGAAGGGAGCTACAACACCCTTAGCCCTTGTACTAGCTGAGGTACTAGTACGTAGGTGCTGACCTACTCAAGGCTTCAACCTTCTCTTTTCTTCCAGGGACCACATTTCATAAACCTTCAGACTGGATCCATGAATATCAATTAAACATCAAATAGATCTGCAATCAATCAAATTCCTTGTACAAATACTAAATCAATAATTTCTCAGCACATCGTAACCAGACACCAATTCAGAACCCTGAACAGTGCAGTAATAGACAAAAGCAGCTAAAACATATCTCAAGAAAGGTATGCAACTTCACCAATAGAAACCTCCGAGTGTTCGCACCTCCGCTGTGTTGCGCCTGCGGGTATCTGCACCTGTGCTATGTCGAGCCTGCGAGTATCCGCACCTGCACTGTGTCTAGCCTGCGGATCTCCGCACCTACACTGTGTTGAGCCTGCGGACCTGCGGCTATAGATACTTTATCAGACTTCAATTATACCCCAGAATATCAAATTTATAGATCTTACCATGCGCCAAAGAGATCATGACCCATCAGTAGATCTGTCTTGTAATGCTCAGGTTTCTCCTTGATTCAGGTCCAGCTATAACTCACCAACCAATCACCAGTATTTCAGATCTTGCTTTTCTTAAGATATTCAACACACCTGTACCCAGCCAAATGATATCCTTTCCATTTTATAGACCAGGCCTTACTCAAACCATGGTCCAAAACCATAGAGATCCAAAACTAGGGGCCCAAAACCTCGGTTCAATACTTTAGATGCAAAACCACGGACCAAAATCATAGGATCAAAAATGTCGGACTAAATACCATGGACCAACCATAAGATTTCCCACGTGTGCGTTTTTTTCTCTACATGAAAGTGCGTGTACTTTACATCCACACTTTTTGTTCAATACACCTACGAATATGTCCACACCTTTTGATCAGCACACATGAGGAACCTGCCGAGGACCGCAGTTTTGTGAACAGGAACCTGCGAGTGTCTCATTTTCTACTATTTTGAGAGCCTAAACCTGTGATCTACTATTTGAGAGAGTTTCCATTAAGGACAACAATTATGTTATCGAGCCAAACCTATGCCAAACCTATGTAATAATGCCAACAATCTTCCCCTTTGGACTTGATGGCAACCCAAAGTCACTCAAGGTCTTTGCTCCCCATTTGACATCAAGGGCAAAGGGTTATGCTTCCCCTGAGTACATGCTAAAATATCTACTCTGTTGTGCTGTCCAAAATCCCCCTGACATCAAAAAAACTGAAGAATTAAACCAAGATCTTCTACGATAATGCCAACAATGCATTATTAGAAGACTATATGCTCCCCCTAAACCTATGCCAGATGGTCTCTGACAGACCCATATCAGACTCTTCTCAGCCTTGCTTTTCTTCAAGTCAACTATTCCCACATAAACCAGCGTATGTACATGTATATCCCATATGAAACTCTCGTACAACAATCTTTGAAATAGACAAGATTCAATAGCAAGATGATGCATCAAATACCACCAGCTTTTATCTGAGGTATTCAAAGGTCTCCCTGGGTAGTGGTTTGGTGAGAATATCAGCAATTTGTTCCTTAGAGGGAACATACTCCAATTTGACCTTTTGTTCAAGCACTTGTTCTCGGAGAAAATGAAACTTGATCGGTATGTGCTTAGTCTTTGAATGCATGATAAGATTCTTTTAAATATTGATTGCACTTGTATTATCACAAAAAATGGAGATAGGTGGAGTACAAGTGATTTGAAGATCTTGCAATGTTTGCATCACCCAAAGGAGTTGCGTGCAGCAAGATGCCGCAACTACATATTCTACTTTAGCTATAGATAACACAATAGAGCTTTGTTTCTTGCTGAACCAAGGTACTAATCTAGGACCCATGAAGAATGCACCACCACTAGTGCTTTTCCTGTCATCCACGCTTCCTGCCCAATCTGCATCTGTGTATGCATGAAGTGTGAGATCTGTACCTCTAGGATACCATAAGCCATAGTTTTGAGTTCCTTGTAGATACTTGAAATTTCTCTTAACTCCCTAAAGATGAGTTTCCTTTGGATTTGCCTGAAACCTTCCAACTATTCCCACTGCATGCATAATGTCTGGTCAGGTATCTATTAGATAGAGGAGACAACCAATCATGGATCTATAGGTTGGTTGATGTACTACTATCGATTCATCATTTGCGTTGAGGCTGCATCCTGTCACCATAGGGGTACATACTGGTTTCCAATCCTCCATCCCATATTTCTTCAAGATCTGCTTGAGATATTTGGTTTGTGATAGAAAAATGTCGTCTTTGTTTTGTTGGACTTGTAAACCAAGAAAATATGTGAGCTCACCAAGCATGGACATTTCAAACTCTTTCTGCATTACCAAGGCAAAATTTTGACTCGTGTCTTCTTCATTGCTACCAAAGATGATATCATCAACATACACAAGAAGTATCGGTAACTTAGCATTGTCAATTTTTATATATAGATTGCTATCAGTTGATCCTTTTATAAAACCTTGTTGATGGAGGTACTTATCCAATCGATAATACCACACCCTTGGAGCCTGTTTAAGGCCATAGAGAGACTTTTTGAGTCTGCATACAAGTTTTGGATCATTTCCAAGAATAAACTCATCTGGTTTTTCTATATATACTTCCTCATTTAAGTCTCCATTCAGAAAGGCATATTTCACGTCCATCTGAAATACTTTGAATTTCTGAAAGCTAGAGAGAGCAAGGAACATTCTTATAGCCTCAAGTCTGGCAACTGGAGCAAAAGTTTCTTCAAAGTCTATGCCTTCTTGTTGTGCATATCCTTTACAAACAAGTCTTGCCTTATTTCTAACCACATCCCCATTTTCATTCAGCTTATTTTTGAAAATCCATTTTGTCCCTATGACATTATTATCTTTTGGTCTAAAAACCAACTCCCAAGTGTTATTCTTTTC
Source organism: Pinus taeda (assembly GCA_000404065.3). NCBI lineage: Eukaryota > Viridiplantae > Streptophyta > Pinopsida > Pinales > Pinaceae > Pinus > Pinus taeda. The sequence continues at coordinate 44,117 of APFE031527616.1, forward strand.
AATATGCTTGAGTTCTTCCTCCATGGCCTTGACCCAAAATTCATCTTTGCAAGCCTCTCTTACATTTTGCGGTTCAGTGGAGCAGAGAAATGCTAGATAGCTTGAAGCTTCTGAAATGGTTCTTCTTGTTTGTACACCTACCTCTTTCTGCCCCAAAATTTGAGATTCTGGATGATTCTTCTGAACGTATCTGGATGGAGTTTTTTCTTCTATCCTTATTTTTTCTTCTGGTGCCTCGTGTTTCTTATTTGTCATGAATCTAATTTGATGTTGACGGATAATCTTCGCCATCTTTGAAATCTTCAGATGTTACCTACCTAGGAGTGTTTCCTTCTTCATCAACCACTACATCAATGCTTTCAACAATTTTACCAATTATTTTATTGTAACATTTGTAAGCTTTGCTATGGGGAGAGTAGCTAAGTAAAATGCCTTCATCTGCTCTAGGTTCAAACTTGCCAAGATTTTCATCAGTCCTTTTAATGTAGCATTTGCTTCCAAAAATTTTGAAGTATTTTACTGTGTGAGTCTTACCATACCAAAGTTCATGAGGAGTCCTAGTTATGTTTACCCGGACATTTGTCTTGTTGAGAATAGTAACAGTAGCAAATGCGGCTTCACTCCAGAAGGTTGCGAGAGTTCCATACTCATTAAGCATAGCACGAGCCATTTCTTGAACCGTTGTGTTCATCCTTTCCACTACTCCGTTTTGCTGAGGAGTCCTTCCAGTAGAAAATTCCCTGCTTATTCCATGTTATTCATAAAAATCAAAAAATTCATCAGAGGTAAATTCCCCTCCTTGATTAGATGTGAGGCATTTGATTCTATGATCTGATTCGTTTTCAACCAAAGCTTTGAATGACTTGAACTTTTCAAGAGCTTCATCTTTATACTTCATGAGTCCTATCCAACACATCCTTGAAAAGTCGTCAATGAACAATATAAAATACTCTTCTCCTCGAGGTGACCTCTTCCTAGTTGGACCACATATATCGGTGTGGACAAGTTCAAGTGGCCTGCTAGCTGATCCTTCCTTCTCAGGGAAATTAGTTCTGGTTTGCTTACCAAATTGGCATGATTTGCATATTGTATTATCTGGAATTTTGATGTCAGGAATATCATGAACTACCTGATATTTCCATGCTTCCCTAATCTGAGAGAAGCTAAGATGCCCCAATCTTCTGTGCCATAGCCAGTGTTCATCATTCTTGCTTAAATAGCATTGTTGTTATTCTCTCTTGAGTACGTATAATTTATTTGTAGTTCTTATGCCTCTGATCACTATTTTTCCTGTATCAAGCTCACGAACAATACATCCATTTGATCAAAATATTACCTTAGTTCCTTGATCACACATATCACTGACACTCAATAGATTATGCATTAAGCCATCAACATACATAATATTTCCAGCCTTGACCTTTTCTTTCAAACGAACAAAGCCTTTACCTTTTATGAATGCAGGGGTGTCATTTCCAAATGAAACCTTCTTTTCCTTTTCTAAGGCACTATATGATTGAATTTTTTCTTTATTACCTGTCATATGTTTCGAGCATCCATTGTCGATGTACCATTGATTTTACTGTCCTTCCGCATATAAGGCTATCCCACATCTTTTCGGTTGCGTTTCTTTCTTTTTCCATGTTTTGGAACTCAATGAAGCTTGCTCCTTCTGAGTTGTTTACCGAAACCTACTTTTGCATTCAAAATCTTCATGACCGAAGTTGTTACAAACAGAACATTCTATTTCATTTTCAAGAACAGAGAAGTTATTGTAGGTTCTTTTCATGATTCCTATCATACTCCTTTGTCTTTTAGCTTCCCTAGTCATGATGGTCTTATAGGAAACACATTGAGCAGCTTTATGACCAAAGTTATGACAAGAGAAACATTGACCATTGAAGAAATACCTGCGATTATCAAATCTACTAACCATATGACTGTAGTTTTCATCCATTCTTGAGCCAAATTGAGAATGATTTACCTTTGGTTGGTTGAGGCTTATGTTCATCCTTGACGTGGATTGCCCCCGATTTACTTGATAATCTTTGATTATTCTTGAAGCAAATTGTCCCTGACTTCCCTGGTGATCTGAATTATACTTTTGCCATCGACTGTCAACTTGTTCACTTCTCCTTGCTGCATCAAGATAACTTTTGGAGGTGGATGGCTTTTCCACTTGCTTCTGAGCTTGAGATGCTTCTTAGGAATATCCGAGACCATACTTGATTAGAGGAGAACACTGCACTTTGATAATCTCATCTAGAGTTTCAGACCCTTTAGCAAATCTGAGATAAAGGGCTTTGTTTTTCTCAATTTCTTTTCTAAGTCCCACAATTTCACGTTCTAACCCTTCATTGTGTTCATCCTTTTCAGCAAGTTGGAATGTTGGAGTATTTATAATCATATTCTTTTCCTCTAAAAAAACTTTAAGTTTAGAAATTTCTTCATAAAGACCTTCTTCATTTATAGCATCTAATAAATCATCATCTTCAAAATCCATCAAAATTCTATCATCATTACCTTGTTCATATTCATCACTATTTGACAATCCATCACTGTCTTCATGTGTGTAATAGCTCTTCTTATTCTGTTTTCTGTTCCATCTAACAGGTTCCTTACCTTTATCTAGTTTATCTTATGAGGACATTTTGAAAGCAAAGCATTTGAAAGGAAGCTTACCTCTGAATCTACTAGTTCCCCGTTGAAGGTTCTTGACAAAATTTGATTCTTCCTCTTCTTCTGACATATGTCCTGACTCATAGTAATCTCCTTTTCCTGAAGCCTCGAATGCAGCTTCTCTCCTGTGGAATCTCCGATGTCTGAAGGCAGAAAAATCTTATTACTGTGGAATCTCCGATGTCTGAAGGCAGAAAAATCTTATTACTGTGGAATCTCCGATGTCTGAAGGCAGAAAAATCTTATTACTGTGGAATCTCCGATGTTTGAAGGCAGAAAAATCTTATTACTGTGGAATCTCCGATGTCTGAAGGCAGAAAAATCTTATTACTGTGGAATCTCCGATGTCTGAAGGCAGAAAAATCTTATTACTGTGCAATCTCCAATGTCTGAAGGCAGAAAAATCTTATTACTGTGGAATCTCCGATGTCTGAAGGCAGAAAAATCTTATTACTGTGGAATCTCTGATGTCTGAAGGCAGAAAAATCTTATTACTGTGGAATCTCCGATGTCTGAAGGCAGAAAAATCTTATTACTGTGGAATCTCCGATGTCTGAAGGCAGAAAAATCTTATTACTGTGGAATCTCCGATGTCTGAAGGCAGAAAAATCTTATTACTGTGGAATCTCCGATGTCTGAAGGCAGAAAAATCTTATTACTGTGGAATCTCCGATGTCTGAAGGCAGAAAAATCTTATTACTGTGGAATCTCTGATGTCTGAAGGCAGAAAAATCTTATTACTGTGGAATCTCTGATGTCTGAAGGCAGAAAAATCTTATTACTATGGAATCTCTGATGTCTGAAGGCAGAAAAATCTTATTACTGTGGAATCTCCGATGTCTGAAGGCAGAAAAATCTTATTACTGTGGAATCTCCGATGTCTGAAGGCAGAAAAATCTTATTACTGTGGAATCTCCGATGTCTGAAGGCAGAAAAATCTTATTACTGTGGAATCTCTGATGTCTGAAGGCAGAAAAATCTTATTACTGTGGAATCTCCGATGTCTGTAGGCAGAAAAATCTTATTACTGTGGAATCTCCGATGTCTGATGGCAGAAAAATCTTATTACTGTGGAATCTCCGATGTCTGAATCAAAAATATTACACCACAGAAGTCTCAAATCCAGCTTCTCTCCTATCTGATGGTCCTCCTTTTCTCATTTCGTAAGCAGTTAGAATTCCGTGCAGGTGTGACATGCTAAGGCTCTATAGATTCTACTTTTCTTCTATGGCAGAAAATTTTGAATCAAACTTGGGAGACAAAGATCTTAGAACCTTTTCAACCAAAAAAAATTCTTTTATTTCTTCACCCAAGTTTTTCATACAATTCACGATCTCATCTATATGTAGGAAATAGCTAGCCACACTTTCATCATTATTCATTCTGAGACTTTCATATTGAATTCGAAGAGTTTGTAATTTTGTGCGTTTTACCTGTTCATCTCATTCATAGCTCAGAATGATCTTGTCCCATATTTATTTTCCGCTTTTGAGCTGCATAACCTTGACGAATTCTGACTGAGATAGACTTCGTAATAGAGTATTGATAGATTTTGCATTTGTTTCATACTTCTTCTTACCAACTGCATTTGTAGGAGTTGTTGATGGAAATGTGTATCCTGTTTCCATAATATCCCAAACTTTTGTACCAAGAGATTGAAGATAGGCAGTGATTCTTACCTTCCAATAGATGAAGTTGCTCCCATCAAAAATCGGTGGCCTGATAGATGCTTCCCTTTTGTATTTGCTCATGATGATAGATCTTCCTCCAAGTGATCAAGCTTTTCCTGAAGGATCTGCTCTGATACCAATTGTTGAAAATAATATTGAGAGGGGGGGGTGAATCAGTATTATCAATTTCTTTTTCAATTTATACAAACATTTGTAGATCTAACTAATGAATCTTGTGTATCCCTTCCAGACTTATAATTTAATTTATTCTTGAGATGTTGATCATTAATTTGTGTGTCAGAACTGTATAACAGTAAATAGGAAGAAGAAAAATAGAGCAAATAGTCACACCAAAGAACACAAGATATAAGGTGGAAACCCAATGTGGGTGAAGACCACCTGCTCCAATATGTCTCTATCTTCTTTCAATTAGAAACTTCTTTTTACAATGATTCTATATTGGTGCAGTCTTATACCAGCACACATGCTTCAACCTGCAGAAGGCTACAACCTTCTCTCGTTCTCCAGACTCTCATGGAAGGGAGCTGCAACCCCCTTAGCTCTTGTACTAGCTGTAGTACTAGTATGTAGGTGCTGACCTATTGAAGGCTTAAACCTTCTCTTTTGTTCGAGGGACCACGTTCCATAAATTTTCAGACTAGATCCATGAATATCAATCAAACATCAAATAGATTTGCAATTAATCAACTTCCTTGTACAAATACTGAATCAATAATTTCTCAGCACACAGCAACCAAACACCAATTCAGAACCCTGAACACTATAGTAATAGAGAAAAGAAGATAAAACATATTTCAAGAAACGTCTGCATCTTCACCAATAGAAGCATGCGAGTGTCTACACCTCCACTGTGTCGAGCCTCCAAGTATCTGCACCTGCGCTGTGTCGAGCCTATGGGTATCCGCACCTACGCTGTGTCTAGCCTGCAAGTCTCTGCACCTGCGCTGTGTTGATCCTGCGGACCTGCGGGTATAGATACTTTATCAGACTTTAATTACACCCCATACTATCATATTTACAGATCTGATCATGTGCCAAGGAGATCTTGACCCCTCAGTAGATCTGTCTTGTAATGCTCAGGTTTCTCCTTGATTCAGGTCCAGCTATAACTCACCAACCGATCACCAGTATTTCAGATCTTGCTTTTTTTAAGATATTAAACACACTTGTGCCCAGCCAAATGATCTCCTTTCTTTTTTATATACCAAGCCTTACTCAAACGATGGTCTAAAACCATAAAGATCCAAAACCTGGGACCCAAAACCTCGGTTCAATACCTTAGATGCAAAACCATGGACCAAAACCATAGGATAAAAAATGTCAGACTAAATACCATGGACCAACCATAAGTTTCCCCACGTGCACGCGTTTTTCTCTGCATGAAAGTCTGTGTACTTTACGTCCGCACTTTTTGTTCAATACACCTCCGAATATGTCCGTACCTTTTGATCAGCGCACCTACAGAACCTGCCGATGACCACAACTTTGTGAACAGGAACCTACAGGTATCTCATTTTCTACTATTTTGAGAGCCTAAACTTGTGAGCTGCTATTTGAGAGAGTTTCCATCGAGGATAACACTTATGTTATCGAGCCAAACCATTGCCAAACCTATGTCATAATGCCAACAAGTACTTCCTCTGCTATTAACGAATGTTTCTGCTCAACTGTGACTTGCATATCCCCTGATCTCCCTTACCGATATTCCGCAACTGCTAGACTTTAGCAGATTCCTTCTCCTTCCTCAAATGCATCCTCAGTAACTTTCCATCGATCACATTTGTTCAAAATATGGTCAAAATGTCAAAACAAGACAAGACTTTGTCCCCAAAATGAGGAATGCAGCAAGGATTAGGGTTAGACAATAGGTAGTTTCAAAACATATAGTTTCCACACACTCAAGTGGTTGTAGTGCGCCCACAAACGCACCTTGTAACTTTAGGAACCCTTGTGACCGTGACAAACTGAAACATGTTGGTTAGGAATATTGTGGGTAATGTAAGTGGTTGATGGTCATGACTAATTAGTAAGGTCATGTTGATGCAACATCAAAATTAGGATTTTTGTGTGGTTTGGGGTGCTCAAATGGAATGAAAAGTATAGCCCTATGACATATGGTATCATATCCATGTTTAAATGTGGAAATTGTTGAGGTCTCGCATCCCCTCTAATACCCCTTTCATCATATCCTTATTGATGACAACATCAATAATTCAACTAGGGGCTAATATAAGGACCTCAAGTATGCACTTAAGGTTCTATTGATAATAGTAGATTGTAGGGCATGTTGCGAAAACTTAGAAAGTTGCATGGTGAGCCCATATGCTTTTGTAGCCTTAATGGCAATGCCATGATGATTTATGAAATGATTAGGATAGTTTACTAGGCATAAGCTAGGAGAACCAAGGATGTCTTATGGAGTAGGATAGTTGACCGATGAGGTGGTACATATGCTTGCATAAAATATGATATGCCTTGTTAATGTGATATATTGTTTGTTGAATTTGGCATGGAAACAACGACGATAAATGCATTGTATTATCTGGAATTCTAATGTCAGGAAGATCACAAACTGCCTGATATTTGCATGCTTTCCTAATCTAGGAGAAGCTAAGATGCCCTAATCTTCTGTGCCATAGCCAATGTTCATCATTCTTGCTTAAATAACATTGTTGTTATTCTCTCTTGAGTACGTATAATTTATTTGGAGTTCTTATGCCTTTGATCACTATTTTTCCTGTATCAAGCTCACGAACAATACATCCATTTGATCGAAATATTACCTTAGTTCCTTGATCACACATCTGACTCACACTCAATAGATTATGATTTAAGCCATCAGCATAGATAACATTTCTAGCCTTGACCTTTTCTTTCAAACGAACAGAGCCTTTACCTTTTATGAATGCAGGGGTGTCATTTCCAAATGAAACCTTATTTTCCTTTTCTAAGGCACTATATGACTGAAGTTTTTCTTTATTACCTGTCATATGTTTCGAGCATCCATTATCGATGTACCATTGATTTTACTGTCCTTCCACATATAAGGCTATCCCACATCTTTCCGGTTGCGTTTCTTTCTTTTTCCATGTTTTGGAACTCAATGAAGCTTGCTGCTTCTGAGTTGTTTACCGAAACCTGCTTCTGCATTGAGAGTCTTCATAACCAAAGTTGTTACAAATAGAACATTCTATTTCATTTTCAAGAGCAGAGAAGTTATTGTAGGTTCTTTTCATGATTCCTATCATACTCCTTTGTTTTTGAGCTTCCCTAGTCATGATGGTCTTATAGGAAACACATTGAACAGCTTTGTGACCAAAGTTATGACAAGAGAAACATTGACCATTGAAGAAATACCTACGATTATCAAATCTACTAACCATATGACTGTAGTTTCCATCCATTCTTGAGCCAAATTGAGAATGATTTACCTGTGGTCAGTTAAGGCTTCTGTTCATCCTTGACGTGGATTGCCCGTGATTTACTTGATAATCTTTGATCATTCTTCAAGCAAATTGTCCCTGATTTTCCTGGTGATCTGAATTATACTTTTGCTATCGACTGTCAACTTGTTCACTTCTCCTTGCTACATCAAGATAACTTTTGGAGGTGGATGGCTTTTTCACTTGCTTCTGAGCTTGAGATGCTTCTTCGGAATATCCGAGACTACTCTTGATTAGAGGAGAACACTACACTTTGATAATCTCATCTAGAGTTTCAGACCCTTTAGTAAATATGAGATTAAGGGCTTTTGTTCTCTCAATTTCTTTTCTAAGTCCCACAATTTCACATTCTAACCCTTCATTGTGTTCATCCTTTTCAGCAAGTTGGAATGTTAGAGTATCTATAATCATATTCTTTTCCTCTAAACAAACTTTAAGTTTAGAAATTTCTTCATAAAGAACTTTTTCATTTATAGCATCTAAGAAATCATCATCTTTAAAAGCCATCAAAAGTCTATCATCATTACCTTGTTCATATTCATCACTATTTGCCAATCAATCACTATCTTCATGCGTGTAATACCTCTTCTTATTATGTTTTCTATTCCATCTAACA
>APFE031527629.1:7315-46062 GCA_000404065.3 Pinus taeda
TGATCTATTCTCAACTTGGATTGTGCAGTAGAGGCAGGCAAACATTGGAGGAGATTTGAACCCGTGGCTTGTTCAGATCTGAGCTAGTTTGTGTGTAGCATGTGGAGATAGTACTGAGTACTTGTGAGGAGTATTGTACTATGTATTGTTACATGTTCTCTATCATTATAATATACAGATAGTCGGGGGTTTTCAGCTGTATGCTTTCCCCATTACATACTGTGTCGATATGTGTGATTGATGTTTCAATGTGCGCATGCGATTGTTTCTTTTAATTCCACAAATTGATGATCAATGGTAGAGGAGGTTATGTATTATGCATGCATTCTGCAAATAGTGTATAATCAGGATAATCTCTCTGAATAAGTGTTATATTATTCAAATTTCTAAAAATCTTGGTCTTTAGGTCTTTTATAGAGAAACTCAATCTTTACCTTGATTACCTAGAAGAGCATTTCCTTTTCTGCCCCAAAATATTCCTTCCTTTGATATCCCATAAGGAACCCTACTTCGCAGATCTCAGAAGAATTCTACTTCGCATACCTAGAAGAATTCTACTTCGTGTTATCACTCCTCCGGATCTCCAAGGCTGAGGAAGAGTCCAGCTGAGGTAACCATAGACTAATCTTTTGACTTGGTAGCTAGCCCAACCAAGGCAGAGAGGGCTCTCTCCAAAGGATCATAGCCAAGAGGGATGGATAGATTAGGGTTTCAGGATAGATGTAAAGTGCAAAGAGTTGTTTGATTTGATTTGGTTGGGTAGTCACAAGGATGAGTGAATTAGGTCAGAGAATGAACTAGGTTAGGGAAAAGTGAATCAGAATTGCACACATCTAATGGGGTAAGGTAGGAAAGGTAATTTAAATTTTGTAGTATAGTGATGAGATGGTTTAAACTAGAAATATCCTAAAAAGAGCATGAGGGTCATGAATTCTTTTTAAACTAAAGAAATGAAACAATCTATGATGATTTTCGTAAAATAGAGCATACAAAGATGAATTCTTCTTATCACACCTTGAAAATCAATCATAATTAGAGTGAAATGGATCATAAAATGAACAAAACATTCACACATATGAAACCGAAGAAGAGAGAATATTAAAATACCATGCCACATGAATCCCACCAAAATAGTTGCAACTTCATCCAATATATTCCATGCCAAAGTCTGAAAGCTATTACAACATCCAAGAGAGTACAACTATTGTCTATAATGAAGAAAGGGACTAAGTAGACATGAAAACCACTTCCCCTCATCCTCAGGGGTTGAATCCATGAGGTGAGGAATATATTACACAAAAAATTGAACTGATAGCTAACTTGTAGGATGGTCCAAGTGACTCATTCCTATCTTAAGTGAACTGATTCATTACACCTCATGTAGGCCATTTACCTAATGTATTTACCCTAGGTAAGTAAAATACATAATAATTATATCATCATTATCAATTACATTATTAAAACATCAATTTCCCATAGGTGAAAATCAATTTGGAGAGAAACAGTGAAAATTGGCGAAGACTGTCAAATGCGCCCTTTAAGTGTCAAATGTGCCCTTGAAGTTCACGACTACATTTGGGTGCCTTCCCGGTGTCCAAATTTGCTCCAAGATAGCTCATTGGAAATCCCTTCAAGTATAATTTCTAGATATGTCTTTAGTTTTCAATTTGTAGCTCATTTTCCCTGTCAAAAAACGAAATCTCCCAAGACTAGTAAATGCACAATGCCCAAGTCAGAAATGAGGCAGAAAGGTGGTTTTTTGGTAGTTTTATACCTTTTCGGTTGACATGTTTGTCTCCAAATGCTTAACAAATGCACAGGGTGCATGTACTCATCACTCTAATTCCAAATATCCTGAAATTTTGCTCATCATATGCCCCAAAAAAGAGTGCAACACCCTAGGTGTTGTGTGTTTGACCTTTTGACTGTGCTAAAAATGCCTCAAAAAGCATAATAATTCACAAGTTAAAAAATTTTCTTCAAAACTTGTGAAAATTGGTGGGATGAAAGTTGATCATGTGTTTGAGATGTGGAGTGATGCCTCGGCAAGAATGTCTAGCCTCCTTTTCTCCTCTTGCTTGGTCAAGGCTTCAAACTTTGCATGGGCTCTTTCGAGTTTTTAGAGTCAAATCCTAGGGAGGTGATGAAATGGAATGTAGGTGTAGAGAGTATGGAATGCTGTGAGGAAATTGAGGAGATGGAAATGGGATGAGTGAGATGAGGGAGGTGGCAAGGAATAGTTTTGAAATGTAGGAATGGTAGTGGGAAGCTAGGAAGTGGAATTTATGGATGGGATTATGTTACTAGGGTTTTGAATTTAGCAAGACACCAAAACACAATGAAACACCATATAAATCAACTGTGGAGGAGAGGAGTGATGTGATTTCAACCTATTTGTGGTGCTGGAGCATGTTGGTGACACATTTTGAAGTTTGGAGAGGATGTTGTGCTCTGTGGGCTACATTTGTAAGTTTTTGGGCAAACATGTAGTCACATGGTCACGCGCACCCTCTCTTTATAGGAATGCAATACCCTTAGGAAATGCACCAAAATTTCAAGCAAACGCACAACACTCTGGTCAAATGTGCCCTCCAAGTTCATAACACACCCTCCAACTTGCAGGTTCATTTTGATTGCTTTCCTGGTGTCACAATTGAGCTTAGGATAGCTCATTGGAAAGATGGTCCTATCTAGTTTCCAAATCTACCTTCATTTTTCAAAATGGACTTGATTTGGTGCTCCACAATTTTATTCTCCCAAGACTAGTCAAAACGTGTAGAATGAGGGTGCAAAAAAGAAGTGTTCTCTTATAGGAAACGTTTGGAGGTCTTATGCAACTCCAAATTGAGTTCATGATAGCTTATTGGAAAGTTTCTTCTCTATAGTTATCATTTTACTCATCACAAAAGTCATTTGGACACTCTAGCGACGAGAACAATTTATGTTCCCCAGGTCACACGAGAAGTGAAACAACTGTCTTGTAGCAACTGTATTTTTTACATTTATCAAAAACCATGACATCTGTTTAAAACCTGAAGGAGGTTTTTGATGATTTTCCTATGCTAGACAAAAACCTTTCTCACTTTTGTAAAATTAATCTATGTTTAGTTGGAAACATACTTGGAAGAAACATTGGTCCTATGTGTGGTAAATGATTTTTCCCTTGGAATGACTTCATGAAAAATGATGGAGGTATGATGTTTATGAGTTGGAATAGCCTCATAGTTGCTGAAATGACTTGACTTAGGCCTCCTCTACTCAGATGTCTCTGATTTGATAGCTGACCCTATCTCAGTAGGAGAGGAAATTAGGCTTTAGTGCTTATGGAAAATAATGATTTGGACACCCTTGGGAAAAGACAACTCCCTTTGGAATTCACTTAACTTTTTGAAACATTACCCTTTCACTTGACTATTTCCTTTGACAAATTGATCTTTTGATGATCTTTAAGAACTCTTTGAATATTATTTTTCTTTAATGAAGTTGGCATATAGAGATTGAGTTGGAAGCTTAGGAACAATACTTATTACATATAATGAACATAAAATTACATGATGAAATAAGAATTTCTCTTTACAAATCATATTCACATGGTGGAGAGATGTTATCTGATGACCCTTTACTCGCTGGTCTTATGCAATGGAATGGAGTTTTATTGAAACCTTGGAAACCTTAATTCAACCTTTAGTGACCAAATTTTTGTATGACAACCTAGTGGAATGACAAAAATTTCAGAATGGGACACTATATGATATCAAAATAGGGTTTTTGATCACTGATGGTAGTATGCAAATAATGAAACTGACATCGGCCTTATTGGGTATGGAAAATCCTTGGAGGTTTCGAGAACAACGCAGACCAAGTGCCTAACCATGTGCACAAATACGATCAAAAACTTAACTGAAATGCATGACTAAATGTTGACAACTCAAATGACACAAACTGACTTGAAACTGACTTAAAATTGACTAAAAAATGATTCAAGAAGTACTTAACTAAAACAAGTTCTTACAAAGCTTATTAATGGTAGTAGAACATCGAGATTTATGGGCTTCAAATCCTAATGAAGACCACCTACCTATTGAGGAAATATGGACAATCATGTGAAATGAGCCTTCCAATGTAACCAATCCACCAGATGGCTACTTACTCAAATTCTTCTCTCACTTTCCCTGAGCAGGCATAATGGCATACATGTATGCAACTGACAATAAAAACTAATACCAAGGCTTATGCTAACAAATCAGACAACAATCTTCCTCTCCAATGCTTGTAAAAGACTGTTGAAGGGATCTTGAAAAGATGGAAGCATTACCTTTTCTTGAGATGCAACAACAAAAATACAATTACTCCCCTCATTTTGATCTGAAAGAAAAGTAGGTTTTTGATTGATAGGAATGCATAGGGAAGTATAACCTTATGCTATCTAAGTTTTGGGTGTAAATTTGAGCATGAAAAATTCTGACTTTATTTCTGGCACACTGTCTCTCTCAGGCTCATACTCCTGAAATTCATAGTCTAAGTCATTCTTAAATAGAAAAAATTCTTCAAGATTATCAAACATGGCAGCCCTATCATCTTCATGAAAGAAAGCAATATCTGTTAGCTGATCTATAAATCTAATTTCAAGACTGTCCTCATTTTCAAAAGTGGAAGAAGTTTCACTAATACCTTCTTGATTATGTGAGCATGACAAACCTACAGTAGCTTGGGCTGTAGCATGACTTTTCAGGAGTTGATCTATCTCATCTTCAGACATAGGAGAAAGAACTTTTTGTTTTCTTTTACTAAAACAATAATTGTCTTCTTTCCCTCCTAAAGTTTGATAAGGATGTTGAATATATTCATTAATTTCAAGCAAAGGATTATATAAATTTTTATCAGCCTGTTGATTCATTTCATGTGAGTCCGTTTGACTATAAACATGCACAATTCCTTCATCTTCAAGAAAAGAGGAAGCTACTATATCAAAGTGACTAGCTTCTTCAGATTGTCCTCGAAACTCAACACTAAAATTTCTATCATGTACCGCAGTGTCATCCAAAGAAGAATTTTCACTTACTTGAGCAAAGATCTCATCTCATTTTTCATAAAGGGACTGGATTACCTCCTTTTGAAGACTTTGTTCTGATGGGGTGAGAACACTTGGGTCGATAACTTTGTTTTCTTCATTCAAGGTGATCTTAACAATATAACTCTCCTTCATGGGATCTGGAACAACGTACTCTTCATAATCACATCTGAATCTAGATCTGGCATAGCCAACTTGACCTTATCACTATCTGAAATTGGAACTTGATTTTCCTTCATACCATCTTCTACTGCAAGTAGATCTGAAATAATACCTTGTCTTCCATCATTTTCAACTATACAAAGATCTTCAGCCTCATGCAAACTTTCCTGAGCATATTGACAAGTATCCTCTAAGCTTTATTTATGCTGCTGAAATGGATTTTCATACAGGGCTTCCATGATCTCATCGTCCATGAATTCATCATCTCCATCAACATTATCAAGATTTTCAATAAAATTATCAACATTTTTACAGCATTTCTGAAATAATATTAAGGATGGACAATATCTTTATACCTTTCAAAGAATATGGCATGAAAGTCCTTTAAAAAATAAATACAAGTAGGTGGCAAAATTTCATACCAAGATTGGGCTTCACCTTCCAGAGTGACCATGAATATATTCATCAAGTAGTCTTCAAGAAAATCAATCTCTAATCTACGTACATGCATGTGAAATCTCACGAGATGAAGAGCAACATCACAACATTTCACATCTTTGAACATAGGAAAATTTCTTTGCCAATTTACCTTTGGCAATTTATTTGGGAAACCTAGAATTTGATCTCTTTTCAATGGAACATACCTTCTTGCAATGGATCCCATCTTGAAATTTCTTCAAGCTATTGATCTTAATGCAGTGGAGTCGCCATGATGTGTTGATTTTCTGGGTCATTCAGTCAATGGGGTCGCCAGGTGAATGGTACAACCTTCCTATGTGTTTGACTGATATTCACCATCAACAATTAGATGTAAAATTTGTGTACACCTAGGGAAAATGAATCTTTCATTCCTTGACAACTGTGCCAGTATGTTATCACTCCTTCGGATCTCCAAGGCTAAGGAAGAGTCCAACTGAGGTAACCACAAACCAATCTTTTGACTTGGTAGCTAGCCCTACCAAGCCGGAGAGGGCTCTCTCCAAAGGATCACAACCAAGAGGGCTGGATAGATAAGGGTTTTAGGCTAGATGTAAAGTGTAGAGGATTGTTTGATTTCATTTGGTTGGGTAGTCACAAGGATGAGTGAATTAGGTCAAAGAATGAACTAGGTCAGGGAAAACTAAATCAGAATTGCATACATCTGATGGGGCAAGGTAGCCAAGGTACTTTAAACATAGTAGTATAGTGATGAGATGGTTTAGACTAGTGAGATGCTAAAAGGAGCATGAGGGTCATTAATTCTTTTTAAATTGAAGAAATGAAACAATCTATGATGATTTTCCAAAAACAGAGCATACAAAGATGAATTTTTCTTATCACAACTCGAAAATAAAACATAATTAGATTGAAATGGATAATGAAAGCAAGAAAACATTCACACATATGAAACTGAAAAAGAAACAAGATTAAAATACCATGCCACAGGAATCCCACCAAAATGGTTGCAACTTCAACCAATATATTCCATGCCAAAGTCTGAAAGTTATTACAACATCAAAGAGAGTCCAACCATTGTCTATGGTGAAGAAAGGGACTAAATAGACATGAAACCCACTTCCCCTCATCCCAAGGGGTTGAATCCATGAGGTGAGAATGATATTACACAAAAATCTGAACTGATATCTAACTTGTAGGATGGTCCAAGTGACGCATTCATTTCTTAAATGAATCGATTCGTTACACCTCATGTAGGCCATTTACCTAATGTATTTACCCTGGGTAACAGTAAAAAACATAATAATTACATAATCCTTGTCAATTAATTCAATAAAAAATCAATTTCCCATAGGTGAAAATCAATTTTGAGAGAAACAATGAAATTTGGAGAAGAATGTCAAATGCACCCTCTCTTTGTCAACATGCCCTTTAAGTGTCAAATGTGCCCTCGAATTTTAGGGCTGCTTTTGGGTGTCTTCTCGGCGTCCGAATTTTCTCCAAGATATCTCATTTGAAAGCCCTTCAAGTCTACTTTCTAGATATGTCTTTAGTTCTAAATTTAGAGCTAATTTTCCCTATCAAAAACTCAATCTCACAAGATTGGTAAATGCACAGCACCCAAGCTAGAATTGAGGCAGAAAGGTGGTTTTTGGTGGTTTTGGACCTTTTTAGCTAAACTGTTCGTCTCCAAATGCTTAGAAAATGCACAAAGTGCATGTCTTCATCACTCTGAATCCAAATATGCTGACCTTTTTCTCATTAGATGCCCCAAAAAAGAGTGTAGCACCCTAGGTGTTGTGTTTTTGACCTTTTGTCTGTGCTAAAAATGCCTCAAAAAACATAGTAATTCACAAATTACAAAATTTTCTTTAAAACTTGTCAAAATTGGTTGGATGCCAGATGATCATGCGTTTGAGGCATGGAGTGATGCCTCAACAAGAATTTCTAGCCTCCTTTTCTTCTCTTGCTTGGTCAAGACTTCAACCTTTGCATGGGATCTTTTGAGCTTTTGGAGTCAAACCTTAGGGAGGTGATGAAATGGAATGTAGGTGTAGAGAGTATGGAATGGTGTGAGGAAATTAAGGAGATGGAAATGGGGATGTGTGATATGAGGGAGGTGGCAAGGGGTAGTTTTCAAATGTGGGAATGGTAGTGGGAAGCTAGGAAAGGGAATTTAGGAATGGATTATGTTACTAGGGTTTTGAATTTAGTAAGACACCAAAACAAAATGACACACCATATAAATCAACTGTGGAGGAGAGGAGTGATGTGATTTAAACCTACTTGTGGTGTTGGAGTATGTTGGTGACACATTTTGAAGTTTGGAGAGGATGTTATGCTCTATGGGCTACCTCTGGAAGTTTCTGGACAAACATGTAGCAATATGGTCAAACACACCCTCTCTTTATAGACACACAACACCCTTAGGAAATGCACCGAAATTTTAGGCAAAAGTGCAACACTCTATTTAAACATGCCCTCCAAGTTCAAAACATGCCCTCCAACTTGATGGTTCATTCTGACTGCCTTCACGGTCTCCGAATTGCACCCAAGATAGCACATTGAAAAGCTTGTCCTGTCTAGTTTCCAAATATACCATCATCTTTCATAATGTGCTTTATTTGACCCACCAAAAGGTGATTCTCCAAAGACTAGTCAAAACGTGCAGAATGAGGGTGCAAAAACGAAGTGTTCCCTTGAAGGAAACATTTGGAGGTCGTACGCAACTCCAAATTGAACTCATGATAGCTTATTGGAAAGTTATTTCTCTCTAGTTATCACTTGACTAATCACAAAAGTCATTTGGCTGCTCTAGCTAGGGTAACAATTGATTTTCCCAAGGTCACTCCAGAAGTGTAGCAACTGTATTTTTGACATTTCTCCAAAACTATGACACCTGTGTAAAAATTGAAGGAGGTTTTCATGATTTTCCTATGATGGATAAAATATCTCTCACTTTTGTAAAATTCATCTCTGTTTGGTTGGAAACATACTTGGAAGAAAAATTGGCCGTATATGTGGCAAATGATTTATGCCTTGGAATGACTCCTTGAAAAATGATGGAGGTATGATGTTTATGAGTTGGAATGGCCTCATACTTGCTAAAATGACTTCTCTTAGGCCTCCTCTGCTTAGATGTCTATGATTCCATAGCCAACCCTAGCTCAGTGGGAGAGGAAATTAGGGTTTAGGGCTTATGGAAAATGATGATTTGGACACCCTTGGGAAAAGACAACTCCCTTTGGCATTCACTTAACTTTTTGAAACATTACCCTTTCACTTGACTATTTCCTTTGACAAATTTATCTTTTGATGGTCTTTGAGAACTCTTTGAATTTGAATTTTAGTTAATGAAGCTGGAATATAGAGATTGAGTTGGTAGCTTAGGAACAATACTTGTTACATATAGTGAACATAACATTACATGATGAAATAAGAATTTCTCTTTACAAATCATCTTCACATGGTGAAGAGATGTTATTTTATGACCCTTTACTTGTCAGTCTTATGCAATGGAATGGAGTTTTATTGGAACCTTGGAAACCCTAATTCAACCTTGAGTGACCAAATTTTTGCATGACAACCTAGTGGAATGAAAAAAATTTCAGAATGGGGCCCTATATAATATGAAAAGAGGATTTTTGATCATTGATGGTAGTATAAATATTGACACTAAAATTGGCCTTATTTGGGACGACAGCTCCTTGGAGGTGTCAAGAAAAACGTAGACCAAGTGCCTAAACATGTGGGCCAATATGGTCAAAAGCTTAACTAAAATGCATGACTAAATGCTGACAAATCAAATGACACAAATTGACTCGAAACTAACTTGAAATTGACTAAAAAATGAGTCAAGACATACCTAACTGAAACAAGTACTTACAAATCCTATTAATTGTAGAAGACCATCGAGATTTGAGGGCTTCAAATATTGATGACAACCACCTGCCGACTAAAGAAATATGTATAATCATGTGAAGTGAGCCTTCCAATGTAACCAATCTAGCAGATGACTACTTACTGAAATTCTGCTTTCACTTTCCCCGAGCAGGTAGAATGACATACATGTAGGCAACTCATAATAACAATTGAAACCAAGGTTTATACTAACAAACTAGACAACATTCATCCTCTGCAATGCTTGCAAAAGACAATTGAAGGGATCTTGAAAATTTAGAATCATTACCTTGTCTTGAGATGCAACATAAAAAATACTCCTCTCTTCATTCTGATCTCAAAGAACGGTAGGTTTTCAATTTATAGGAATGCATAGGGAAGTATCACCTTCTGCTATCTGAGTGTTGGGTGTAAATTCCTTGAGCATGAGAAATTCTGACTTGATTTCTGGCATACTGTCTCTCTCATGCATACTCCTCAAATTCATAGTCTAAGTCATTCTTAAACAAAAAACATTCTTAAAGATTATCAAACATGACAGCCATATCATCTTCATGAAAGAAAGCAATATATTTTAGCTGATCTATAAACCTAATTTCAAGACTGTCCTCATTTTAAAAAGTGGAAGAAGTTTCACTAACACCTTCTTGACTATGTGAACATGGAAAACCTATATTAGCTTGGGTTGTAACATGACTTTCCAGGAGTTGATCTATCTCATCTTTAGATGGAGGAGAAAGTACTTTCTGTTTTCTTTTGCTAAAACAATAATTATCTTCTTTCCCTCCTAAAGTTTGACAAGGATGTTGAATACCTTCATTAATTTCAAGAAAAGGAGTATATAAATTTTCATTAGGTTGTTGATTCATTTCATGTGATTCCTTTTGACTATCAATATGCACAATTCCTTCATCTTCAAGCAAAGAGGAAGCTACTATATCAAAGTGACTAGCTTCCTCAAATTGTCCTTGAAACTCAACACTGAAATTTCTATCATTTACTGTAGAGTCATCCAAAGAATATTTTTCACTTACTTGAGCAAAGATCTCATCTCACTTTTTCATAAAGGGACTGGATTACCTCCTTCTGAAGACTTTGTTCTGATGGGGTGAGAACACTTGGGTTGATAACTTCATTTTCTTCATTCAAGGTGATCTCAACAATAGAGCTCTCCTTCATGGGATCTGGAACAACATACTCTTCATCATCACAACTTGAATCTAGATTTGGAATAGCCAACTTGACCTTATCACAATCTAGAATTGGAACTTGATTTTCCTTCATACCATCTTCTGTTGCAAGCAGATCTGAAATAAGACCTTGTCTTCCATCATTTTGAATTGGACAAAGATCCTCAGCCTGATGCGAACTTTCCTTAGGATCTTGACAAGTATCCTCTAAGATTTATTTATGCTTCTGAAATGGATTTTCATACAGGGCATCCATGATCTCATCGTCCATGAATTCATCATCTCCATAAACATTCTCAAGATTTTCAATAAAACTGTCAACATTTTTACAGCAGTTTTCAACCAATATTAAGGATGGACAATATTATTTATACCTTTCAAAGAATAAGGTATGAAAATCCTTTAAACAATAAATACTAGTAGGTGGCAAACTTTCATACAAATATTGGGCTTGACCTTCCAGAGTGGCCATGAATATCTTCATCAAGCAGTCTTCAGGAAAATCAATCTTTAATCTACGGACATGCATGTGAAATCTCACTAGATGAAGAGTAACATCAAAACCTTTCACATCTTTGAACATAGGAAAATTTATTTCCCAATTTACCTTAAGCATTTTATTTGGGAAACCTGGAGTGTGATATCTTTTGAATGGAGCATACCTTCTTGCAACAGATCCCATCTTGAAAGTTCTTCAAGCTATTGATCTTAATACAGTGGATTCGCCATGAAGTGTTGATTTTCGGATCTTTCAGTAAATGGAGTCACCAAGTGAATGGCACAACCTTCCTATGTGTCGAAATTCTCTTCACCATCAATAATTAGATCTAAACTTTCTCGTACACCTGGGGAAAATGAATATTTCATTCCCTGACAATGGTGCCAGTATGTTATCACTCCTCTAGATCTTCAAGGCTGAGGAAGTGTCCAGTTGAGGTAACCATAGACCAATCTTTTGACTTGGTAGCTAGCCCTACCAAGCTGGAGAGGGATCTATCCAAAGGATCATAGCTAAGAGGCTTGGATAGATTAGGGTTTTAGGCTAGATGTAAAGTGTAGAGGGTTGTTTGATTTGATTTGGTTGGGTAGTCACAAGGATGAGTGAATTAGGTCAAAGAATGAACTAGGTCAAGGCAAATTGAATTGGAATTGCATACATCTAATGGGGTAAGGTAGGCAATGTGCTTTAAACTTCATAGTAAAGTGATGAGATGGTTTAGACTAGTGATATGCTAAAAGGAGCAAGAGGGTCATGAATTCTTTTTAAAATGAAGAAGTGAAACAATCTATGGTGATTTTCCCAAAACAAAGAATACAAAGATGAATTATGCTTATCTCACCTTGAAAATCAAACATAATTAGAGTGAAATGGATCATGAAAGGAACAAAACATTAACACATATGACTGAAGAAGAAACAAGACTAAAACACCATGCCACAGGAATCCCACCAAACTAGTTGCAACTTCATCCAATATATTCCTTACCAAAGTCTGAAAGCTTTTACAACATCTAAGAGAGTCAAACCATTTTTAGATTTATGGAAAAACCTATGAACATGTTTTTAAACCAACGCTTCGGACTAACTTAGTGAGCCCATCATGAGGGGATTAGATAGGGTTCTAGCTCTGGAAATTCTTAGCTTCTCAAAATTTAGAGCATTGTTCATTATGTCCCTTCCATGTTGGGACTTAATGGTGTCAAAGAGAGAGTCCATACAGGTTGGTAGAATTTTTATATTTATGGAAAAACATGTGAACAATTTTTGAAACCAACGTTTCAGACTAACTTAGTGAGTCCATCATCAGGGGATTAGATAGGTTTCTAGCTCTAGAAATTCTTAGCTTCTCAAAATTTAGAGCGTTGTTTATTATGTCCCTTCCATGGTGGGACTTAATGGTGTTAAAGAGAGAGTCCATACAGGTTAGTAGAATTTTTATATTTGTGGAAAAACCTGTGGATATTTTTTGAAACCAACGTTTTAGA
Organism: Pinus taeda; assembly: GCA_000404065.3. Taxonomy (NCBI): domain Eukaryota; kingdom Viridiplantae; phylum Streptophyta; class Pinopsida; order Pinales; family Pinaceae; genus Pinus; species Pinus taeda. The sequence continues at coordinate 20,059 of APFE031527629.1, forward strand.
CTAACGTAGTGAGTCCATCATCAAGGGATTAGATAGGTTTATAGCTCTGGAAATTCTCCGCTTCTCAAAATTTAGAGCATTGTTCATTATGTCCCTTCCATGGTGGGACTTAATGGTGTTAAAGAAAGAATCCATATAGGTTGGTAGAATTTTTATATTTGTGGAAAAACCTTTGAACAATTTTTGAAACCAATGTTTTGGACTAACTTAGTGAGTCCATCATTAGGGGATTAGATAGGTTTCTAGCTCTAGAAATTCTCACCTTCTCAAAATTTAGAGCATTATTCATTATGTCCCTTCCATGGTAGGACTTAATGGTGTTAAAGAGAGAGTCCATACAGGTTGGTAGAATTTTTATATTTGTGGAAAAACCTGTGAACAATTTTTGAAACCAACGTTTTGAACTAAAGTGAGACCATCATCAGGGGATTAGATAGGTTTCTAGCTCTAGAAATTCTTAGCTTCTCAAAATTTAGAGCATTGTTCTTTATGTCCCTTCAATGGTGGGACTTAATGGTGTTAAAGAGAGAGTCCATACAAGTTGCTAGAATTTTTATATTTGTGGAAAAACCTGTGGACAGTTCTTGAAACCAACATTTCAGACTAACTTAGTGAGTCCATCATCATGGGATTAGATAGGTTTCTAGCTCTGGAAATTCTCAACTTCTCAAAATTTAGAGCACTGTTCATTATGTCCCTTCCATGGTGGGACTTAATGGTGTTAAAGAGAGAGTCCATACAGGTTGGTAGAATTTTTATATTTATGGAAAAACATGTGAACATTTTTTGAAACCAACATTTCAGACTAACTTAGTTAGTCCAACCATTGTCTATGGTGAAAAAGGGGACTAAATAGACATGAAAACCACTTCCCCTCATCTTAAGGGGTCGAATCCATGAGGTGAGAAAGATATTACACAGAAATATGAACTTATGCCTAACTTGTAGGATGGTCCAAGTGACACATTCATTTCTTAATGAACCGATTCGTTACACCTCATGTAGGCCATTTACCTAATGTATTTACCCTGGGTAACAGTAGAAAACATAATAATTACATAATCGTTGTCAATTAATTCAATAAAACATCAATTTCCCATAGGTGAAAATCAATTTTGAGAGAAACAATGAAATTTGGAGAAGAATGTCAAATGCACCCTCTCTTTGTCAACATACCCTTTAAGTGTCAAATGCACTCTTGACATTTAGGACTAATTTTGGGTGCCTTCTCGGCATCCAAATTTACTGTAAGATAGATTGTTAGAAAGTACTTCAAACCTACTTTCCAGATGTGTCTTTAGTTTTTATTTTGGAGCTCATTTTCCTGATAAAAGACACCATCTCCCAAGATCGGTAAATGCACAGTGCCCAAGCCATAATTGAGGAAAAAGGTGTTTTTTTGGTGGTTTTTGACGTTTTTGGCTGATTTGTTTGTCTCTAAATGCTTAGAAAATGCACAGGGTGCATGTTCTCATCGGTCTGAATCCAAATATGATGATCTTTTGCTCATCAGATGCCCCAAAAAAGAGCTTATCACCTTAGATGTTGCATGTTTGACCTTGTGACTATGTTAAAAATGCCTCAAAAAACACAATAATTCACAAGTTACAAAATTTGCTTCAAAACTTGTCAAAATTGGTGGGATGACAACTGATCATGTGTTTGAGGCATGGAGTGATGCCTTGGAAAGAATTTCTAGCCTCCCTTTCTCCTCTTGCTTGGTCAAGGCTTCAATCTTTGCATGGCCTCTTTTGAGTTTTTAGAGTCAAACCCTAGGGAGGTGATGAAATGGGATGTAGGTGTAGAGAGTACGGAATGGTGTGAGGAAATTGAGGAGATGGAAATGGGGATGTGTGATATGAGGGAGGTGGCAAGGGGTAGTTTTGAAATGTAGGAATGGTAGTGGGAAGCTAGGAAATGGAATTTAGGGATGGGATTATGTTACTAGGGTTTTGAATTTAGTAAGACACCAACACAATGAGACACCATATAAATCAACTGTGGAGGAGAGGAGTGATGTGATTTCAACCTATTTGTGGTGTTGGAGCATGTTGGTGACACATTTTGAATTTTGGAGAGGATGTTCTGCTCTGTGGGCTACCTCTGGAAGTTTCTAGGAAAACACACATCAATATGGTCAAACACACCCTCTCTTTATAGGTGTTTAGTACCTTTAGGAAATGCACTGAAATTTCATGCAAAAGCGGATCACTCTGATCAAACGCACCCTCAAGTTTAGAACACGCCCTGCAACTTGATGGTTGATTTTGGCTTCCTTCCCATTGTCTAAATTACACCTAAGATAGTGCCTTGGAAAGCTGTTCTTGTGTAGTTTTCAAATATATCATCAGTTTTCAAAATGGACTTGATTTTTGCCTCGAAAAGTTGAGTCTCCCAAGACTGGTCAAAAAAGGCAGAATGAGGGTGGCAAAATGAAGTGTTCTCTTGCAGGAAACTTTTAGAGGTCTTACGCAAATCCAAATTGAGCTCATGATATCTTATTGGAAAGATATTTCTCTCTAGTTATCAATTGATTCATCATGAAAGTCATTCAGATGATCCAGCTAGAGGAAAATTTGATTTTCCCAAGGTAACTCCAGAAGTGTAGCAACTATATTTTTGACATTTCTCCAAAACCATGACACCTATGTAAAAACTGAATGAGGTTTTTCATGCTTTGCTTATGATGGAAAAAAAGCCTCTCACTTTCGTAAAATTCATCTCTGTTTGGTTGGAAACATACTTGGAAGCAAAATTGGCCCTATGTGTGGCAAATGATTTTCCCCTTGGAACGACTTCTTGAAAAATGATGGAGGTATGATGTTTATGAGTTGGAATGGCCTCATAATTTCTGAAATGGCCTCCATTAGGCCTCCTCTGCTTAGATGTCTCTGATTCCATAGCCAACCCTAGCTTAGTGGGAGACGAAGTTAAGGTGTAGTGCTTGTGGAAAATGATGATTTGGACACCGTTGGGAAAAGACAACTCCCTTTGGCATTCACTTAACTTTTCAAAACATTACCCTTTCACTTGAATATTTCCTTCGACAAATTTATCTTTTAATGATCTTTGAGAACTCTTTGAATTTGACTTTTCTTTAATGAAGTTGGCATATAGAGACTAAGTTGGCAGCTTAGGAACAATACTTATTACATATAGTGAACATAACATTACATGATGAAATAAGCATTTCTCTTTACAAATCATCTTTACATGGTGAAGAGATTTTATTTGATGACCCTTTACTTTCTGGTATTATGCAATGGAATGGAGTTTTATTGGAACCTTGGAAACCCTAATTTAACCTTTAGTGACCAAATTTTTGCATGACAACCTATTGGAATGAAAAAAAGTTTAGAATGGGACCTTATATGATATGAAAAGAGGATTTTTTATCATTGATGGTAGTATGAAAATACTGACACTAACATCAGCCTTATTGAGGATGGAAACTCTTTGGAGGTGTCAAGAACAACGTAGACCAAGTTCCTAACCATGTGGGCCAATATGTTCAAAAATGTAACTGAAATGCATGACTAAACACTGACAACTCAAATGACACAAACTTACATGACACTAACTTGAAACTGATTTGAACATGACTAAAAAATGACTTAAGACTTACTTAACTAAAACAAGTACTTAAAAAGATGAAAAGGGACATTTCGATGGTCGAACAGGTAACCCTAATGGACCGGGAATGCATGACCTGAGTGCCGCAGGCGGAAATCGCGGGGCAGCAGTCGGCGGGCAACAAGGTAGCCAGTCCGCCTAAGGTAATTTTAGAGATAAACAGTTTTTCTGATAGGTTTTCAGCAGAGAAATAAGGTTAACATTAAAGACATTAGACTTGAGGAGGAAATGGAAAATCAGCAGGGGAGGGGAGAGATCCCCTCCTACAAAAATGTTGTTGCGGGGGAAACCAGTACTACTAGAAGGCAGCGGAATCTGAAGGAGAAGAATGCTCCAGTGATGGGTAACCTATGGCAAAAGAGAATGGGCGGGAAATGTCTTCCGAGGGCCCAAAAACATCCCAGATATGTCATTCCCTACAACAAACTTGAGGAATACACCTGTTACATGAAGGACCATGCGCTCATTTGTAAGTTCATAGGGTACTGGCCAACTGAGAAAGAACTGAACAGGTGGATTCACCAAAGATGGAGACCAAAAGGCATATAGCTCTGAAACTGGGGGCGAAAGGGTTTTTTACAGCTATCTTCGCAAACCTGGAGGACAAAGAAAAGGTTTTCGAGGAGGGTCCATATTTTATGAATAATGCGGGTCTGTTCATGAAACACTGGGAGGAAAGATACAACCCTGAAAATGAAAGAATGCTGGCTGCCCCAAACTGGGTTCGATTGTTTGGACTACCAGAGGAATTTTGGGACCCTGAAATCTTAGAGGGTATTGGAAATACAATCGGGGGTTTTGTTAAAATAGCAGAGGCAACAAAGCGCGGCAAGTATAACTCATATGCAAGGCTCTGTGTATATATGACTATATCTGAGCCTCTTCCAGAATCTATTGAACTGGAATATCATGATGATCTCTGGAAACAACCAATAGACTATGAACATATTCCATTCAGATGTCGTAAGTGCCATGAATACGGCCATCTATACAGACAATGTCCGCTAAATAAGGAGGAAGAGTTCGATAAAAGCCAAGAAACACATCAAAGAGAAGCAGGAGAAATGGGAGAGGCAAATAGGGATTTTCAACAAGTTTCAAGAAGGAATAAACAGGGCAAAGAGGGTCCCAAGAATCAGACGCACGATAAGACCCTTAATACAGTGAGTCAAAACAAGTTCCATGTCCTACAAAATGAAAACGAGGACTATGAGGTGAACTTGGGGGATGATGAAGAGCTTGGCAATACACCTATGGAAGTAGTCACAGAAACAAAGGAAAAAGAGAAGAGTATGGGGAAAGAAGTGGAAGAAAGGGTGGTGGGAGAGTCAGAAATAGTGACAGAGCATTCCTAGATGGAAGTGGAGAACTAGAAGGAAAATGAGGTGGAGGAGGAAAAAATCATGAAACAACTAATTCAGGAATGGAAAAACTTGGATAACAGATTCATACCAGAGAAACAGAAACAATTGTACAAAGAAGAATTTCAAAAGTACAAGGAAAAAAAAGGGGAGAACAAGGATAAAAGTTAATCATAGCAAGAGAACAGGAGAATGATCAGATGGGAATGGACGTTTCTGGCAAAAATAGCAGGAAAAGAGGATGGAAGACATTGAGTGAAGCCATTCAGACTGTGGGAGAAACACTGATAAACTCAGGTAAAGTGATACCTCTGTCAGAGGTATTTTTCCCCTCCTACCAAAAGTTTTAAATGATTGTCATCAGCTGGAATATTAGAGGCTTAAACAACAAAGGAAAACAGAGATATATGAAAGAGAAATTGAAAAAAGAAAAACCGAGTATTATGATTCTTTAGGAAACGAAAGTTTCAATGCAGCAGTTGGAAGAAATAATTAACAAAAATAAGCTCCAATACGAAGTTATGGGGCAAGATGCTATTGGATATGCGGGAGGAATTGCTATCTTACGGAACCCAAATGACATAATCCTAGAAGGTTGGACCAGCATGACCAGTATCCTTACAGGAATTGGTAGAATAGTAGGAACGAAAGAAAAAGTAGTCATTTTCGGGGTTTATGGCCCACCCACCCCAGGGGAGAAAGAAAACTTCATGCAAAAAATGAAGGCAATTCTTAGAATCTATCCAGAGCCTGCATGGGTTATAGGAGGTGATTTTAACCTAATCCATTGCCTAGAGGAGAAAAAGGGGGGGATAAGAAAAGTAGATCAATACATGAGTATGTTCAATGACATGATTGATGAATTAAGATTAGTTGACATTCAAACAATCAACGGAATCTATACCTGGAACAATAGGAGGGGGGGTAAGAATCAGATAGCCTTGAGACTTGATCGCTTCTTAGTATCAGAACCTGATATGAACAAGGATGTTTTCGTTGAAGCAAAGATCGTGCCTTGCCTTTGTTCTGACCATTGGCCTATCAGACTAGATGTGGATATTAAAAAGAATTGTGGAAGGAGACCCTTCAGATTTGAATCCTTTTGGTTAAGGGATCTGAGATTCATTAAGGAGATGGAAGAATGGTGGATGCAGAGTTCAGCTCAGGGTAAAGGAAAGATGCATACATTCCAACTAAAACTTAAAGAATTGAAAGGGAAAATCAAGAAATGGAACAAGGAGGAGTTTGGTAACATCTTGGAGGAAAAACAAAAACTAGAAGGGGAAATGGAATCTCTGCAACAGAAGATAATCACATAAGGTAGGACAGAGGAAAGAATTAGAGAGGAGGGGATAATTCTTGGAAAACTCGAGGAAAGGCGGAAACAAGAAGAAGTGTTGTGGAGGCAGAAGTCAAGAATAAAATGGTTAAGAGAAGGGGAAAGAAACACTAATTTTTTCCATCGGGCAATGATCCAACACAGACAAAGAAATAGGATATTGTCCATCAAAGATCAAAATGGAGAGAGAGTAGTGGAGCAAGAAGGGATTGAACAAGTGCTGGTGGACCATCACAAATATATCTTAGCTGAACCATCAGTAGACAGATCAGAAGCTATAAAGAAAATATGCTCTGCCATCCCCCGATTAGTTACAGATGACCAAAATAATTCTTTGATGAGAGCTGCTAATTTAGAGGAGGTAGAAGAAATAGTTAAATCCATGAAAAAAGGTACTGCTCCAGGTCCAGATGGCTTCACGATTGAATTATTTCAACCGAGCTGGCATTTTCTGGGAAGAGAAATCCTAGAGTTGATAGAAGAATCTCGGATGAACCAGAAGGTATGGCCCGCTATTAATTCCACCTTCTATGCTTTGATTCCTAAGAATGATAAATTAGAAGATGCTAATGGGTTTAGACCCATAGCATTATGCAATGTCATTTATAAGATAATAACATCATTGATTGCTAAAAGACTGAAAGCTCTGTTGGATAAGCTTATATCTACTGAACAAACGGGTTTTGTAGAAGGTAGGAAAATCCTTGATGGCCTAGTAGTAACCCAAGAGGTCATCCATTCTTTAAAAATGAAAAACCAAAAGGGAATGATGATTAAATTAGACTTGTCGAAAGCCTATGATAGACTGAATTGGAAATACTTGGGAGAAGTCCTGGAAAGTTTTGGCTTTAGTAGGAGATGGGTAAAATGGATTCATAGTCTAATTTCAACACCGATCTTCTCCATACTCGTTAATGGAACTCCCTCAAAAACTTTTAATGCGTCTAGAGGAATCAGAGACAGAGATCCATTATCTCCGTTTATTTTCATATTGGCAGCAGAGGGCCTTGGTAGATACATTAAAAAAGAACGGGCAATGAACAAAATCAGGGGCTTGAAGCTATGGGGTAATGAGTTGCCTCTAACTCATAAGCAATTTGTTGATGATATTATGCTTTTCAGGGAACCAACTGTGAAAGAAGTGAGACAGCTGAAGAAGATTTTGGACTTATTTACTGAAGCCTCCGGACTGGAAATCAATAGAGACAAATCCTGTGTATTTATATTCAACACAATGGAACAGATTAAAACTCATCTCATAAGACTGCTGGGCTTCAGAAGAGGAGAGTTACCAACGAAATACTTGGGGAATATGCTGGACTTCACTTCCAAAACATTGAAAAACTGGCAAGGAGTCTTGGACAAACTAAGAAACAGAGTTGCGAACTGGGCTTTTAGAACCTTGAATATGGCAGGGAGGATAGTGCTGGTGAAATTAGTCCTCCAAGCTATTACCATATATCCTCTATCGATAATGGCAGCGCCTTTAGGTATCTGTTCAAAAATTAGAGAAATCATGAGAAAGTTCATTTGGGGAGGAACGAATCATCAGAAAAAATGGGCCCTTGTTTCTTGGAAACACCTTACAGAAAGGAAGGAAAAAGGAGGATTGGGATTACGTGACTCAGAAAAACTTAACAAGGTGTTAGGAGCAAAGCTTTGGTGGCGTTGGCTAGGGGGGGTAACGACTTGTGGAAAGCTATTTGGAGACACAAATACAATATGCCAAACACATCAGTCGACATTTTAAGGCAGAGGGAAACCCCCAAGGGTTCAACAATCTGGGACCTAGCCCGACAGAACAGAGATATTGTTGAAAACCATATTTTCTGGGAAGTCCGAGGTGGAGGGGAAGCCAATTTCTGGGAGGAAAAATGGCAACAGAAGGAAAAAACTGAGCAGAATTCAAACGGTCCAACAGTTACAGGAAAAAATAGGGGGAAATCGAAACCATGTCAAAGATTATTGGAAAGATAATGAATTGGATGGAATATGGAGAAAATGAATAGATACAAGTGAATGGGATTGCGATATAAACCAAGAGCAACAAGCAGCATACATGAAAGAGGTGGATTCTAGGAAAATTAAAGCCCGCGAAGGTAGGGACATTCTTAGATGGGGGAACTCCATGAAAGGTTCTTTCACTGTCAAAGAGGCATACTATTTATCTGACACACAGTCTATGGATGAGGAGAATCTTGAATGGAAAACTATATGGGGAAGTAAATTGTGGCCGAAAGTCTCCCTATTCATATGGCTTGTAGCCAAGAACAAGATTCTAACTTGGGAGAAAATTTAAAAAAAAGGCTTCAGCGGACCTTCAAGATGCTGTCTCTGTAAAAACGCAGAAGAGAACCGGTCTCATCTCCTGATTTACTGCTCGTTCACTAAGAAAGTATGGAGGGATACAAGAAAGATATTTGGTAAACCAGAGACAGGTCTCAGAGACATCAACGCAATCATTTTCCACTGGAATCAGGAGAAATGTCAATGCAAAGTTGTTAGCAGAGCTTGGGATCTTATTGCAGGTTTCGTTCTCTGGATGGTCTGGAAAGAAAGGAACCGTCAGATCTTTCAGGACAAATCCAAAGATCCGGAAATTATATGGAAACGGGTGGTTATCTTAATGAGGGAAACAATCTTGGTGGAGAAATGGGATGTGGAGGATTGGAAAGCGAACCACATAGAGGAGATGATTTTGAACAGTTTGAACCTAAAGTATGAGATGGTTTTTCATAAACATGGTAGCAGGCATAATGATCAAATCCAAAATCCTGACAACTTTATCTACCCCAGAGATAACTTTATCAAATTAAATTCTGATGGAGCATCGAAGGGGAATCCGGGCAATGCTAGTTTCCGAGGCATTTTTCGCGATAGTCAGAAACAGGTAAGGTGGATTTATGCGGAATGGGGCGGGGAAATGACGAATAATGAGGAGGAACTTTGGGCAATCCACCAGGGACTGAGGATTGCAATCAGAAATGGTTATACAAGCCTGGAAATAGTTGGCGATTCTTCGATTGCGATTGAAATTTTGAAGAAACTTAGCAATGGAAGAGATTGGGAGCGAATAACAAGTAGTTGGAGGACAGCCGGAATTGTCTAGGAGATAGCAGGTTTGCTAAGAAGGATTGATTACAAATTATTTTGCCATGTTAGGAGAAATGGGAATCGTGCGGCTCACTTCCTCGTGAATTGGGGCTATAAAGGACGAGACAACATGGTAGACAACCAATGGAAATCGATTTGTGCCAGCAGGGATTGGCTAGACTTGGCAACAATTATAAATTAGGATCATGCATAGGCAACACGCGAGAACGTCAGAAGAAATGAGTTGGACAGGTGAATGGGACTAGAGATCCCGATTCATGAATGCAGGTCAGTTGGGATAGAAGATTGATTTGATGGGAATGCACCGAGCGGTTCACCGACGGCGTGCGTGGAAGAAAGCTCACGATCATTCCCACTGTGAAATAATTAATGCATGCGATCGGGGAGGAGGATGGAGCGGATTGTCAGATCTACTGACGGTAAACTTTAATCTGGAAATGATGGCTAGGAGAGGCAACATCCCGGATAATAATCGGCGGCAGTGTAATGCCAATTCAGTCGCGTACTTTGGAGATCGCATTGTTATAAAACCCCAGACAGGCAAGAAAAAGCCACAGTTCTACTTTTTCCTAACTCAGAGCGCAGAGGTCGGGACAGGAACGATTCAGTGAGGCAGAATTGCTTTTCACTAGCACCAGAGCATAACCCGTGGCATTATTAGAGCTACCATGGAGACTAGGATGAATTCTAGGGTAGCGGAGGAGCCGAAGAGCGTAGCGGACAAGAATAGGGATAGGAAATGCAAGACTATTGTGAATGAGGAGTTCCCAACAGAAATTTTTGAGATTGAGGACGACCCTGGATGTTGACCCCTGGTGCGAATCCCACAGGAAGTATATAGCCCAAGGCAACGTTGCAGGTGCTAGGAACCAGCAAGCGAAAGGGGATCAGCCAGCCTCATCGGAGGAACGAGTAAGGAGATACGGCAGGAAAATAAATGTTAAGGGTTCGGGAAATAGAGCAGTCGTGGGTGGTATGAGGGGTCGGAGGCAGAGAAGGAATGCAGGCAACAAAGGAGAGAATTCCAAGCAGGAAACAACACCAGCAAAAAAAGAAAGAAGCTCGATAGAACAGAAAATTCGCCAGGCTGAGAGAGCTTACCAGCAGAATACAAATCCAGAGATCAGAAGAATTATACAGCACCTAGAGGAGGAGTCTTTACAAGGCCAATCTGACGAAGAAATGGAGGATTGGGAATTCTTACTGCAGGACCCAGGTAACACTAGGGGCAGAATGTCTTTGTTCAAGAAATCGCTCCACATGTATTGGGTTATGAAAAGGTTATTGGCAAAAGCTCTTGAGCAAGTTGCTACTGAGATGGCGGAAATAGCGCAAGGAGGCCCAGAGATGCGTAGGGAGATGAGGTTCATACACATTGCTCTAGAAAGACAAGAGGAGAAACTGGATGAATTACATCAGCTGTTGAAGGGAGATCATCAGGGCGCAGACGGAAGAGCAAACCAACAACCTACAACTAAAGATGTTTTAGGATCAGATATGTATAGGAAAATACATAATTTTTCTAAACATAGTTTCCTTCATGTTTTAGATAAAGGGAATGTTTCTATGCAGATTAGTAGGATTAGAAGTAATTAGGACTGTCTAGTTCATCTTGCCAAGATTTTCAAACTTTGGACCCTCTATTTCTGGTCAGCTCTTAAAAACTTTAGATGGTTTAAATACTCGGTTTCCCCATGCGGGCGAGTTATTTTTCTCTGGATCTATGTACTGTTTTATTTTCTACAAAGTAATAGAAAGAGTCCCACCTCAGCTTACAAAAAAAAACAAGTACATACAAAGATTATTAATGTCAGTAGACCATAGAGATTTCAGGGCTTCAAATCCTGATGACAACCAATTGCCTACTGAAGAAATATGTACAATCATGTGAAGTGATCCTTTCAATGTAACCAATCTAGCAGATGACTACTTACTAATATTTTTCTCTCACTTTCCCTGAGCAACCTGAATGACATACATGTAGGAAACTCACAATAACAACTAGAACCAAGGCTTATGCTAACCAACCAGACAACATTCATCCTCTCAATGCTTGCAAAAGACTGTTGAAGGGATCTTGAAAATCTAGAAGCATTACCTTGTCTTGAGATGCAATAGCAAAAATACAAGTACTCCTTCATTTCATTATGAAAGAACAGTAGGTTGTTGATTGATAGGAAGGCATAGGGAAGTTTAACCTTCTGCTATCTGAATGTTGGCTGTAAATTCCTTGAGCATGACAAATTTTGACTTGATTTCTAGCATATTGTCTCTCTCGGGCTCATACTCATCAAATTCATAGTCTAAGTCATCCTTAAATAGAAAACAATCTTCAAGATTATAAAATATAACAACCCTATCATCTTCATGAAAGAAAGCAATATCTTTTAGCTGATACATAAATCTAATTTCAAGATTGTCTTCATTTTAAAAAGTGGAAGAATTTTCACTAACACCTTCTTGACTATGTGAACACGAAAAACCTACATTAGCTTGGGCTGTAACATGAATTTTTAGGAGTTGATTTATCTCATCTTCAGATAGAAGAGAAAGTACTTTTTGTTTTCTTTTGCTAAAACAGTAGTTGTCTTCTTTGCCTCCTAAAGTTTGACAAGGATGTTGAATATCTTCATTAATTTCAAGGAAAGGAGTATATAAATTTTCATTAGACTGTTGATTCTTTCATGTGATTCCTTTTGATTATCAAGATGCACAATTCCTTCATCTTCAAGCAAAGATGAAGCTACAATATCAAAGTGACTGGCTTGTTCAGATTGTCCTTGAAACTCAACACTGAAATTTCTATCATTTACCGTAGAGTCATCCAAAGAATATTTTTCACTTACTTGAGCAAAGATCGCATCTCATTTTTCATAAAGGCACTGGGTTACATCCTTCTGAAGACTTTGTTCTGATGGGGTGAGATGTTATGTTCCTATACTACTAGTGTAACTCCTTGTTGTTATTAGTAAAACCTCATTATATTGTTGTGCCCATGTAGTTCCCATATTGTTATTATTGTGCCCCATAGAAGCCCACTATTGTTATTGTTGTGCCCTTACATTATTATTGTTATGTAGACTTGAATCATATTATGACCCCTTAGACTCCTATATATAGAAATGAGGTCTCGTCATTTGTATCATCCAAGAATTGTTCATTTGTGTAATGTAAAGGAGGTTTCCCCCTTGAAGAGGCTTATTTCTAAGGTGTTGATCTATCTTTTCTATCTTTTCTGAGCTCATTTCATAACATTTGGTATCAGAGATTTGGATTCTAGGGTTTCGTTGCTCCAAACAGGGCATCGTGGTATTTTCACTATAACGTTGTTTCTGTGATGTTCCAGATTCTAAACAAAAAACCCATTTGAGAAGAAATTTCACTGAATATCACGTCTGAATTTCAGACCTTGTCTCGCTATAGTTTCAGATATATGATCTGCAAAATTTATGGTTTGTGCAAGCTCCAAAATTTCATCTAAAATAGGTCATCATGGCATTTTCTCTATACCATTTTCTCTACAAAGTTTAGAATCTAAATAAAAAACCCATTTGAGAAGAGATCAGTCTGAACCTTGAGTTTAAATTTCAGGTGTTGTCTCACTATATTTTCATATATATGATTTGAGTAAGTTAGGGTTTTTGCATACTCCCGAATTAAATGATAAATAGGTGACCTTGGTAAAATCGTCATAAGTTTCTCTCTGAGTATCAGATTGAAATTTCATCAGAAATTACAAAAAGAGGACAAACTATATTTTTTTTGGGTATAAATCTCAGAAGCTAAGGTCGAAATAGTGACATGTGGAACATCGTACAAGTTCACTCTATGGAACTAGTCTATAATTAGGTCATCGTGGGAGATTGGGAATAAATCTTTGTTCAGAATCCAATTGCAATCATAATTATAGAGTTAGAAAGAGGACTCAGAGGGCTATTATAGGCCAAAATTTCAAAACTTAAGGATTTGAAATTACTAAGTTACAGTCATTTCAAGATCAAGCTCCTAAAATCAAGAAAAAATGAGATGAGGAAGTTTGATGGCAAGGATCCAGTAAATTGGATACTACAAATGGAGAAATATTTCGATCTACATGGTGTAACACTATTATAAAAGGTATATATTGCATCTAATTATTTAGAACCAAATCAATTTTTATGGTTTAAAGGGCTTTGTTCTCATAAACCACTTGTTACGTGGTCAATTTTCATGGAGGAAATGATAACACATTATGGGGATAAAAAGAGAAACACCTTCCTTAGCCAATTTATAAATCTCAAACAAAAGGGTTAAATGGTAGAGAACATTGAGGACTTTCAAAAATTGAATATAAGGGTAAATGATATTCCGGTGGAGTAAAGGATTGATGTCTTAATAGGGACTTTGAAGGATAAAATTCAACATGAGGTTCATCTTTGGGAACCTGATTCATTGGAGAAGGCATTCACGTTGGCAAGAAAAAATGAAAGTGAAATTATGGAAAGAAGGAAGCCCACCACTCACAACCATAAATATGGAAGTGTTTTTTCTCCTACCCTTCCACAACCTACAAGGTTTACACCACAACAATTTGAAGAAAAAAGAGAAAGAGGGCTTTATTACATTTGTGATAGCAAATACACTAAAGGTCACAAGTGTGCTCAGAAGAAATTATTTTACATAGATTGTGAAGAAGAGGAAGAAAATGATCAAGAAACATCAAAAGAAGAGGATATGCACCAAGAATCAACCCTAGAAAAAGAACAAATGAATCTCACCATATCTTGTATAGGATTGGCAAGAATTACCACTCCTCAAGATATCAAGATAGGAGGACATATCAAGAAGAAAAAGTTTCAAGAAGTGAAAGATCACATCGAGAAAGAAGAAATGAATCCGACCATATCTTGTAATGCATTGGCTGGGATCACCACTCCTAAAAATATCAAGATAGAAGGGCATATCAAGAAGGAGAAAAGGTAATAGTGTTGATTGATTCAGACAGTACCCATAATTTTATTCATTGTAAGATAGCCAAGGAATTGAATTGCTTCCTATACCCAACACGAAAGTGTCAAGTGAAGTTGCAAGTGGAGGAACCATAAATTGCTCTAGAAAGTGCCATAATATCAAGATATCCATGGGAGAATATGTACTGAATATCCCAATGCTTTCCATTCCAATGGGTGGTGTTGATGTTGTACTAGGAGTCCAATGGCTACAATCTTTGGGTACAATAGCTTTTAATTTTCAAGAATTTTTCATGGAATTTTGTGTGGAAGGAAAGGAAGTAGAATTAAGGGGTACTGCTAGGAAATCGGGAAAGATAGTCAGCTCTATTGGTATGACAAAGCTTCTAAAGAAGGAACAACAAGGTGTAGTTGCACAATTATGTTCGCTATAGGTTCCTAGATCAAAATCATCTATTTCTCCAGATCTCCAAAAAATCTTGGACAATCATTCCAAGGTATTTGAGACTCCCAAAGGCCTGCCACCTATTTGTGACCATTATCATGATATTCATTTGATTCCAGGAAGTGTTCCTCCAAACTTTAGGCCGTACAGATATCACTATGCCCAAAAGAGTGAAATTGAACATATGGTTGCAGAAATGCTAGAGGATGGTATAACTCAACCTAGTCAAAGATTTTTCTATGCTCTAGTAGTATTGGTGCACAATAAGGATAGATCATGGCACAAGTGTTTGGATTATAGGGAGCTCAACAAGTTCACTATTAAAGATAAATTTCCCATTCTTGTCATTAATGAATTATTAGATGAATTGCATGGATCATTTTACTTCACTGAGTTGGATCTTCGTTCAGGATATCATCAAATCAGAATGAAGACCAAAGACATTCTAAGAACAACATGTATAAATCATGAGGGTCATTAAGGAATTTTGGTAATGCCTTTAGGCCTTAGCAATGCACCTTATACATTTCAAGATTTGATGAATTCCATTTTCAAAACCTTCCTTAGAAAATTTGTGTTAGTATTTTTTGATGATATACTAATCTACAACAAGTCTTGGAAGGATCATGTTCAACATGTTGATATGATGCTCAAACTATTGGAGGAGAAACAATTTTATGCAAAATGCTCCAAATGTTTCTTTGGAGTACAAGAGGTGGAATATCTGGGTCATATTGTATCTCATGAAGGTGTTAAGGTATACCCTAGCAAAATTAAAGCCATTAAGGAATGGAAAATCCCCACATCCATAAAGCTTCTGCAAGGATTTATCAGGTTGATAGGGTATTATTGCAATTTTGTTAAAAATTATGGGAGAATAGCCACACCTCTAACAACATTATTGAAGAAAGATGCATTTTCACAAACTCCAGAAGCAACGAAGGCCTTTGAACTTCTTAAAGAATTAACGTGTCAAGCACCGGTCTTAGCTACGTTAGAATTCACAAAAATCTTTATTATGGAATGTGATGCTTTACGAAATGGAATTGGTGCTATTTTAATGCTAGATGAAAGATCCATTGCTTTCGAAAGTCGTCCAATCAAAGGAAAGTATTTACACAAAGCTATTTATGAGAAGGAAATGTTGGCAATACTACATGCACTTAAACAATGGTGACCCTACCTAATGGGAAGACACTTCAAGGTAAAAACGGATCATGATAGTCTTAAATACTTTTTAGAAAAAAAATTATCCTCTGAAGAGAAACAAAAATGGGTCACAGAGATGCTAGGATATGACTTTGAAATCATCTACAAAAAAGGGAAGAAAAATGTTGTTGCAGATGCGCTCTCAAGAAAGTATGATGATGTGGAAGCATTGTTTTGTGTTATTTCTATTATCCAACTAGATTGGATAAAAGAAGTAAGGGATGAATGGAAGAATGATGAAGAAGCATGGCCACTCATTCAAAAGTTGCAGAATATCCTAGTTCAAATAATATTTCCAAAATTTGACGAGGAAGGAAAAATCATATTGGAACAATCACAAAAACAAAAAATCAATAGCTACGAAATCGATCAATTTTAGAGTATCTCATCAAGTGGAAGAACTTACCTGTTGAAGATTCCACATGGGATGATGAAAATTTTATACATTATCATCCAAAACTACTCAAGCACTGAGGACAACACTTTGTGAAGGAGAGCGGCATGTTAGTCCCTATACTACTAGTGTAACCCCTTATTGTTATTAGTACAACCTACTTATTATATTGTTGTGCCCATGTAGGTCCCATATTGTTATTATTGTGCCCCATAGAAGCCCACTATTGTTATTGTCGTGCCCTTACATTATTATTGTTATGTTGGCGTTGATTATATTATGATCCCTTAGACTCTTATATATGGAAAGGAGGTCTTATCATTTGTATCATCCAAGAGTTGTTCATTTATGTAATGTAAAGGAGGTTTTCCCCTTGAAGAGGCTTATTTCTAAGGAATTGATCTATCTTTTCTATCTTTTTGTGAGCTAGTTTCATAACATGAGAACACTTGGGTTGATAACTTCATTTTCTTCATTCAATGTGATCTCAACAATAGAGCTCTCCTTCATGGGCTCCAGAACAACATACTCGTCATCATCACAATCTGAATCTAGATCTCGAATAACCAACTTTACCTTATCATAATATGAAATTGGAACTTGATTTTCCTTCATACCATCTTCTGTTGTAAGCAGATCTAAAATAAGACCGTGTCTTCCATTATTTTCAACTGTAAAAACATCTTCAGCCTAATGCGAACTTTCTTGAGCATCTGGACAAGTATCCTCTAAGCTTTCTTTATGCTACTAAAATGGATTTTCATATAGGGCTTCCATGATCTCATCATCCATGAATTCATCATCTCCATAAACATTCTCAAGATTTTCAATAAAAATATTAACATTTTTACAATAGTTCTAAACTAATATTAAGGTTGGACAAGATTCTTTATACCTTTCAAAGAATATGGTATGAAAATCCTTTAAAAAATAAATACAAGTAGGCAACAAACTTTCATACCAAGATTGAGCTTCACCTTCTAGAGTGGCCATGGATATCTTCATCAAGTAGTATTTAGGAAAATCAATCTTTAATTTACACACATGCATGTGAAATCTCACCAGATGAAGAACAACAACATAATGTTTCACATGTTTGAACATAGGCAAATTTCTTTGCCAATTTACCTTAGGCATTTTATTTAGGAAACCTGGAATGTGATCTCTTTTCAATGTATAATACCTTCTTGCAACGTGTCCCATCTTGAAAGTTCTTCAAGTTATTGATCTTAACGCAGTGGAGTCGCCATGAAGTGTTGATTTTCTGGATCTTTTAGTCAGTGGAGTCACCAGGTGAATGTTACAACCTTCCTATGTGTCCAACTGTTGTTCACCATCAACAATTAGATCTAAACTTTGTCGTACTCCCAAGGAAAATGAATATTTTGTTCCCCGACAATGGCACCAGTATGTTATCTCTCCTCTGGATCTCCAAGGCTAAGGAAGAGTCCAGTTGAGGTAACCACATACCAATCTTTTGACTTGGTAGCTAGCCCTACCGTGCTAGAGAGGGCCCTCTCCAAAATATCACATCTAAGAGGGCTAGATAGATAAGGGTTTTAGGCTAGATGTAAAGTGCAGAGGGTTGGTAGATTTGATTTAATCTGGTAGTCACAAGGATGAGTAAATTAGGTCAGAGAATGAACTAGGTCAGGGAAAATTGAATTAGAATTGTATACTTCTGATGGGGCAAGGTAGGCAAGGTACTTTAAACTTTGTAGTATAGTGATGAGATTTTTTAGACCAGCGGGATGCTAAAAAGAGCATGAGGGTCTTGAATTATTTTTAAACTAAAGAAATGAACAATCTATGATGATTTTCCAAAAATGGAGCATGCAAAGATGAATTATGCCTATCACACATTGAAAATAAAACATAATTAGAGTGGAATGGATAAGGAAAGGAAAAAAACATTCACACATATGAAACTGAAGACGAAACAAGATTAAAATACAAGGCCACAGGAATCCCACCAAAATAGTTGCAACTTCATCCAATATATTCCATGCCAAAGTCTGAAAGCCATTACCACATCCAAGAGAGTCCAACCATTGTCTATGGTGAAGAAAGGGACTAAATAGACATGAAAACCACTTCCCCTCATCCTAAGGGGCCGAATCCATGAGGTGAGGAAGATATTACACAAAAAATTGAATTGATATCTAACTTGTAGGATGGTCCAAGTGACTTATTCCTATCTTAAATAAATTGATTGATTACATCTCATGTAGGCCATTTACCTAATGTATTTATCCTAGGTGATAGTAAAAAACATAATAATTACATCATCCTTATCAATTACATCAGTAAAACATCAATTTCCCATAGGTGAAAATCAATTTCGACAGAAACGATGAAAATTTGAGAAGACTGTCAAACACACCCTTTAAGTGTCAAAAGCACCCTCGAAGTTCAGGGCTCCTTTTGGGTGCCTTCTCTGCTTCTAAATTTTCTCCAAGATAGCTCGTTCGAAATCCATTCAAGTCTACTTTCCAAATATGTCTTCAGTTTTCAATTTGGAGCTGATTTTCCATATCAAAAACTCAATCTCCCAAGATTGGTAAATGCATAGTGCCCAAGCCAAAATTGAGGTAGAAAGGTGGTTTTTGGTGGTTCTTGACCTTTTTGGCTGACCTGTTTGTCTCCAAATGCTTAGTAGATGCACAGGGTGCATGTCCTTATCACTATGAATCCAAATATTTTGACCTTTTATTCATCAGATGCCCCAAAAAAGAGCGCATCACCCTAGGTGTTGTGCGTTTGACCTTTTGACTATGCTAAAAATGCCTCAAGAAACATAGTAATTCACAAGTTACAAAATTTTCTTCAAAAATTGTCAAAATTGTTGGTAAGACAACTGATCATGTGTTTGAGGCATGGAGTGATGCCTCAGAAAGAATTTCTAGCCTCCTTTTCTCCTCTTGCTTGGTCAAGGCTTCAACCTTTACATAGGATATTTTGAGCTTTTGGAGTCAAAGGCTAGGGAGGTGATGAAATGGAATTTAGGTGTAGAGAGTATGAAATGGTGTGAGGAAATTGAGGAGATGGTAATGGGGATTTGTGATATGAGGGAGGTGGCAAGGTGTAGTTTTGAAATGTAGGAATGGTAGTGGTAAGCTAGGAAATGGAATTTAGGGATAGAATTATGTTACTAGGGTTTTGAATTTAGTAAGACACCAAAACATAATGAAACACCATATAAATCAACTGTGCAGGAGAGGAGTGATGTGATTTCAACCTACTTGTGGTGTTGGAGCATGTTGGTGACACATTTTGAAGTTTAGAGAGGATGTTGTGCTCTGTGAGCTACCTCTAGAAGTTTCTAGGAAAATGTGCAACAATATGGTCAATCATTCACTCTCTTTATAGGCACGTAGCACCCTTAGGAAATGCATCAAAATTTTAGGCAAACGTAAAACACTCTAGTCAAACATGCCCTCCAAGTTTAGAATATGCCCTCCAACTTGAAGGTTGATTTTGGCTACCTTCCTAATGTCCAAACGGAGCCCAGAATAGTGTATTGGAAAGCATGTCCTTTCTAGTTTCGAAATATACCTTCATTTTTCAAAATGGACTTGATGTGACCCTCCAAAAGTTGATTCTCCCAAGATTGGTCAGAAAGTTTAGAATGAGGGTGAGAAAATGAAGTGTTCTCTTGGAGGAAACTTTTCGATGTCTTAATGAACTCCAAATTGAGGTCACGATAGCTTAGTGGAAATCTATTTCTCTCTAGTTATCATTTGACTCATCATGAAAGTCATTTGGACAATCCAACTAGGAGAAAAATTGATTTTACCAAGAGTCACTCCAAAAGTGTAGCAACTCTCTTGTAGCAACTACATTTTTGATATTTCTCTGAAACCATGACACCTGTGTAAATATGGAAGAAGGTTTTTCATGCTTTGCCTATGATGGACAAAAACATCTCTCACTTTTGTAAAATTCATCTTTGTTTGGTTGGAAACATACTTGGAAGAAAAACTGGCCCTATGTGTGGCAAATGATTTGTCCCTTGGAATGACTTATTGAAAAATGATGGAGGTATGATTTTTATGAGTTGGAATGGCCTCATACTTGCTAAAATGGACTCCCTTAGGCCTCCTCTACTTAGATGTCTCTGATTCCATATTCAACCCTAGTTTAGTGGGAGAGGAAATTAGGGTTTAATGCTTGCGGAGAATGATGATTTGGAAACCCTTGGGAAAATACAACTCCCTTTGGCATTCACTTAACTTTTTGAAATATTGCCCTTTCACTTGACTATTTCCTTTGACAAATTGATCTTTTCATGGTCTTTGAGAACTCTTTGAATTTGACTTTCCTGTAATGAAGTTGGCATATAGCGATTGAGTTGGCAGCTTAGAAACAATACTTATTACATATAGTGAACATAAAATTACACGATGAAATAATAATTTCTCTTTACAAAGCACCTTCACATGGTGAAGAGATGTTATTTGATGACCCTTTACTTGTCGGTCTTATGAAATGGAATGTAGTTTTATTGGAACCTTGGAAACCCTAATTCAACCTTTAGTGACCAAATTTTTTCTTAACGAGCTAGTGGAATGAGAAAAAATTTAGAATGGGACCTTAATATGATATGAAAAGAGGATTTTTGATCATTGATGGTAGTATGCAAATACTGACACTAACACTTCGCATACCAAGAAGAATCCTCTTCGTATGCACATAAGAAACTTCTCTTTCTTCACACCTTCCTTCTGTCTCTTCTCCTCACTTCTTTATAGTCCTCTCTTTGTACCTTTATTCTACCTTTTTTTCACACTTCTCTAGCCAAAAGAAGATCGAATTGCTTGTCTAAAGTTTTTATCTACAAATGAGGTAGAGTTACGCTATTTATACACATCTTCACTGGGTGTTTAGGTCGACTTGACAGTTGGAGATTAGGTGAACTATCTCTAGCATATTCCTTCATCATTGTAGGCTGACTTGAAAAGGTTAGGTGACAAGTGCTTGGAGGATACTTTTAAATAGACAAGATGACCTTTTACAAAGTGTAACATGACTTTATTACACGACAATGACTCCTACATTTTATGACTAGATGACAAATAAATCCTAAATACTATCAATGGGAGTCTTGACTCAAAAACAAAATCCTTGCTCATAAAACTCATGGAGCAAGTCATTAATATTTTTTTTTTTCTTATTTACATATCATTACATAAAATCATATTTACATGTCATTATGAAGATGGAACTTTATTACACTTTTTCACACTCGTTCTTAACTAGGGAGGTATTCATAATGGTACTTGGAATCTCTCAATATGAAGAATCTCTCATAATAATAATTTATACTTATAACTCATTTGTATAACTTCATATCAAACAACAGTGTTATATAACAAGGCCTTGAATAATAGCTCCATCTCTCCATAAGATATTGAGCCCAATGTTGGTGAGACCAATGATTTATAGACACCCTCATCATTGTTTGTCTCAGATATGTGACCGAAGTCTCACCAATGGGCTATGTGACCAAAGTCTCCACAACTACTCTTAAATGGGATGCCTTATCTCATCCCTAAAGAGTATCTGATGTCAAATGATTACATAGTCCTCCATTATGTCTTCCTGGGTGAAGATAAAAAAAACATGTCTATCTCTCTTTTTCAAACTAGGAGGACATATTCCAATAAAGGAATGTACCTATGCTTCCTACTTAGGAGTTTCCAAGTTTCTTCAAAGTAATAAACTTTCTTTTAGGCTCCCTCTCAACTAGGGACCTACGACAACTCCTCATGTGGAGATCCTGAAACAACCAACTACTTGAAGAGCTCCTTCCTACAATGTCATGAATTTATTCTTTTTCAGGGAGTATTCATCTTTGGGAACTTCTATATGAGGCACATATCATCCATCACTTTTTTTCTATGATTCAGTCATGTCGTCAATTTATTAGAAAGTGACCCATCATATTTGTTGGGAACGGGTTCCCCTAAGGACAGTTTTGGGGCAAAAAGGCCATGTTTTGGGATACCTTTGTAATAAAGTTGTAACTTCTTTGCATTTTGTTCGTGGAGTGTGAAGGTGTCAAGAGTCATAAAGGGTTATCCACCCTTATTTTGTAAAGTGTAAATTCAGCTGTAAAGATCCACCGATGGTCCACGGACCATGGGATTGTATAAAAGGGAGCTAAATATAAGATTTAAGTTGATAACGAAGAATGAAGAAAGAAGTTAAGAATTGGAGTCTAAGTGTTCTCAGGTCTTACATAGGTAGAGGCTCTACAGCTGAGTACGCAGAGGGCTAGGGTGGAAGTCCGCAACTGAGTGCGCAAACCCCTCCAGCTGTGTGCGCAGAGTAGATAGAGTCTGTATTAAGTTAAATATATCAATAAAGAGAAGTGTTCTGCAATTACTGTGTACTTAGTTTTTGTTAATGCATCTGCTTATATTTCACTTTGGTTTTAATTTAAAATGTTTATATATGTGATTATATTGGTTAATTGAATGCAAGTAAGAATATCAGTTTACGTGTCACTAACTATGATTGATTAGTAAGATAAGTAGAACACTTAAGATAACTTGGGAACCCATATAATAGCCTTTCATAGCTGTATGGAAGTGCCTAAATCACGAATTAAGGCTACGTGAAGGTAAATCATACATCTTCACGGAGGTACTAAAGGGAAGAATAAAGGGTAGACTGAGAGAGCCCTAAGGCTTAGCGACCTACACAAAATTAGGGGCTGAGGGTAAAAACCGACATCATGACCATCTCAAGGTGCAGAAACTTGGTTCCAACATCCACCCATACTGCTTCGGGTGAGACTTTGGTCCATGCTCCGTGGGCTAATTCCAAAAGGGCCAGTAGTGTAGGGATTGTTGGCATTATGGCCCAGGTTTGGAGCTATGGCACAGGTGTTGTCCTTGATGGCAACCCTCTCTGGTAACAGATCTCAGATCAGGCACTCAGACAGTAGAAAAAGTCATATACGCAGGTTCATCTAGACAAAGGCGCGTATACACGCGGGTTATACATTATAAAAGCGTGTATATGTTGGTGATCACTCTTTTGGTCCATGGCAGTTAGATCTTGGAACTTGAACCTATATTTTGGACCATGGCGTCTCGTCAATTGTGCCGATCCATAGTTTTTGGGTTCATGGTATTGAAAAGTTATGGTTTTGGACCATGGTATTGGGGAAGGCCTAGGACTATAAAAGAGGAAGGAGATCTTGTGGCAAATCACCATCTGGATTATTATTGAGGATCTGAAAAGTGTTAGAGCTGGTATATTGATGGTGATGCAGATCTAGATATGAAGGAAGGAGGAACTTTAGCACAAAAGGAAGGACAAGGTCTTCTCATGGGTCATAATCTTTAAGCTTAATGATAGTATCTCTGTATGATTTTGATCTGCTTGATGTGGCACTCGTCTGATCTATAAGTCTGATAATCTGGGTTATTTAGTGATTGTATATCTGGAAGAGTGCATTGTTCTTTATAGATCTGTACGCAGGTTCAGTGAAGCGAAGGCGCGTATACACGCGGCTTAGGTGAAGTAAAGGCGCGTATACGCAGGTTGTTCCATACGCAAAGGCGTATGCACGCAAGTTGCAGACAGTTAAATTGTGTATATGCTTTAAGTTGTGATTTGGCTGTTTCTGCTTATTGCTGCTGGGTTTTGGGTTCTGTTTCTGCTTTCTGGTACAGTTTTCTGTGTACAGCTGTCAGAGGAGTATCTACTTGTTTCAGATCTAGTTGGTGGAAAGGAGATTGGTTGATGATTGTGTGATGTTCATGGATCCAGTTTGAAAATTGATGAAAAGTGGTCCCTGGAAGAAAGAAAAGGTTGTAGCCTTCTGTAGGCCAACACCTACGTACTAGTATCTTGGCTAGTACAAAAGCAAAGGGGGTTGTAGCTCCCTTCCAGGAAACTGGAGAACGAGAGAGAGAGTAGTAGCTCTCTGCAGGTTGCAGCCTGCGTACTGGTAAAAAGACTGCACCAGTACATTGTAAAAGAAGTTTTCTAATTTAAAAAGGAAGATAGAGACGAATTGCAGCAGGTGGTTTTCACCCACATTGGGTTTCCACCTTATATCTTGTGTTCTTGTGTCTGATTGTCTTTCTGCTCTGTTTTACTGTCTCTGGATACTGTTATTGGATTCTGCATCACTGACTAACAATCATTATCAGAAAGATTAAGTAAAATAAAAGCATGTTCTGTATACGCGGGTTTTCTTCTGCATAGCTGCGTACATACGCAAGTTTATTAAATTAAAGTAGTGTATATCAGTTGTTTTTGAAAAAGAATAATTATCCTGATAATACTGATTCACCCCCCCTCTCAGTATTATTTGCAACAATTGGTATCAGAGCAGGTCCTTCTGAAGAAGCTTGATCGCTTGAAGGAAGATTCTTTATCGTGAGCAACTACGAGAAGGAAGCATCTATCAGGCCACCGGTTTTTGATGGGACAAACTTCAATTATTGGAAGGTAAGAGTTACAGCCTATCTTCAATCTCTTGGTACAGAAGTTTGGAATATCGTAGAGACAGGATATGCCTTTCCTTCAACTACTCCTACAGATGCAGACGAGAAAAAGAAGTATGAAACAAATGCAAAAGCAGTCAGTACCCTATTAGGATGTATATCTCAAACAGAATTCATGAAGGTAATGCACTATAAATCAGCAAAAGAGATATGGGACAAGATTGTCACGAGCTATGAAGGAGATGAACAGGTAAAGCGTGCTAAACTTCAAATTCTCAGGATTCAGTATGAGAATCTCAGGATGTATAATGATGAAAGTGTGGCTAACTACTTTCTTCGGGTAGATGAGATTGTTAATTGCATGAAAAATTTGGGTGAAGAAATAAAAGAGGCTATTGTGGTTGAAAAGGTTCTAAGGTCATTGTCCCCCAAGTTTGAATCTAAAGTATCTGCGATTGAAGAAAAGGAAAATCTACGAATTCTTACTATGTCTCAGCTACATGGAATTCTAACTGCTTATGAAATGAGAAAGGGAGGTCCATCAGATAGAAGAGAATCTGCTTTCAAGGCATCAGGCAAAGGAGATTATTATGAAGCAAGTCACGTCCCAGAAGAAGAGGAAGAAGAATCAAATTTTGTCAGAAATCTTCAAAGGGGTTCCGGAAGGTTCAGAGGTAAGTTGCCTTTTAAATGCTTTGCTTGTGGAAGAGTAGGTCATTATGCTGCAAAATGTCCTTATAAGGATAAAGGAAAGAAACCTGCTAGATGGAACAAGAAACAAAGTAAGAAAAGCTACTACACTCATGAAGATAGTGATGGACTGTCAAACAGTGATGAAGATAAACGAGGTAATGAATATAAACTGTTAATGGCATTCAAAGATGATGATTATATCGATGCTATAGATGTGGATAACCTTTTTGAAGAAATTACTAGACTCAAGAGATGTATAGAAGAAAAGAATATGATCATTGATACTCTACAATTTCAAATTGATGAAAAGGAAAAACATTTGAAAAGTTAGAAGGTGAAATTGTTGCTCTTAAAAAAGAGATTGAGAAAACAAAAGCTATTAATCTTAAGTTTGTCAAAGGA
>APFE031527630.1:10237-88963 GCA_000404065.3 Pinus taeda
CTATGGGGCACAATAGTAACAATATGGGCACTACATGGGTACATCAGTATAATAAGGGGGTTGTACTAATAACAATAAAGGGTTACACTAGTAGTATAGGGGCCTAAGACTTGGACATTATTGTAATGAGCCTTGGCTTCTTCACTGCACAGAGCTAGTATCTCTTTGGAGGAGCAGGCAGTTGTGGCTGTAACGATCCACTATTGGAACTAGTGGTTGGACATGGATGTATTGTATGATCGAAACTTACACTTCATAATATAACAAGAGCCAACATGTTTCATGCATATGTTGTATTGTATTATATTCTATATGGTTTACTCCAAATGATATATGTATTTGCTTTCTTATGCATGCATGTATAGACTATTTGGTATAAGTATGTACGAATCTTTCTGAAACGCGCCGCTGGTTTAACCATCACTTTGGATTGCTTTCTAACTTGCCTTCCATGTTGTGATGTATCTTTGCTCATGTGTTCCCTTCTAAGCCGAGTGTTATCACAAGTTTCCAAGGGGCACACTCACCTCACCCTCAGTGTGTTAGAACCTCTCATGCACCTTCCTTGTCTTACTGCAGTTGTCACACCCTTGCTACCAACAGAGACATCTTACTTGCCTCTTTGAGAAATCACGGTCAAGGAATTATTGTATGACCCACTGCTGGGACTCCTACTCCAAACAATCTAAGGTCTAATTGGGACTTTTTACCAGGGAGATCCCCGTACATGTTGGCGGGTCCAACATCATCAACAGTTACCAAAGTATGCCACTGATAAACTGATCATGCAAGAAGTATCATACCACCTCGCTACAGGGTTGTCAACAAGACTCCATAGGAAGAAGAAAGTGCCATGGCCCGCTTTTCCTTTGTGTATCGGATTATATGAGATTAAGAGCTTGAAAGATGTAGATGCCAAGGCTATGGAGATAGTGAAATTCAAGTTTGGCACCAAGGACTTTAATTTGTATGATCCTCACAATATTTGCAAGGACCGTTGTATGCAGGTTTACCTTTCGTGGATCAACGAGACATTTCATTGGCCAGAGGAGGACCCTTGGAGGTACTGCTACAATGCCTCCAGACCCAATGATTTGATCAGTATAGCGGGAACTTGGAAATATTCTCTAAAGACAACGGAAACTTCGGAAGCAACAACAATAATAGCAGAAGGCATCAATCCAGTGCAGGAAAAGGGAAAGAGGAAGATTGCTAAAAATCAAGATGGAGAGAAAATATGCAAAAAGAAGGCAAATCCTATCCTCGAGAATGAAACTTTAGTAGCAGAAGCAAAGAGGGAACAATAGACCAGAAGAGCAGAGCGGAGGAAGAAAGAAAATCAGAGGTTGCAGGAAGGATAACTAAAGCTGTAGGAGATAGAGAAGAAGCTAAAGGAAGAACATGAGTTGAGGATAAGAGAACAATAAGAGAAGCAAAAGCAGGAAGAATAACAAAGGCAAGGTGTGATGACAAAAGAAACAATGCCAATAATGGTTGAAGAGTTGGAACATGTAGCAACAGAGGAGGAAGGTGAGTAGATGCAAGATCAAGAGCTTACTCAGCAAATTGAGCATTTGATTGAAGTGATAGAAATGGAGTTGGAATAGGATCCACATAATGAAGATGTTGACATAATGTTGAGAGCACCACAAGTCATCCCTCAGTCTCCACCACCTCTAGTAGCAAATCTAGTCCTAAGCGAGCAAGGAGATTTTTTTCGCCTTGATGATGATCTAACCATGGATGTGTACAATGTTTCATTCGATGAGTTCTAGAAGAGGATTGTACATGCACGAAGGAAGAACTTTTTGAATGATCATGCATCACTTGAATTCATCAAGGAAAGGGTGATAGTGTCAGACACCAAGAAACATCCATCTGCCATTGCCGAAGCCAACGTGGCTTATGCAGGAGAAACAAGCTCAAATGTTAAGTATCTGACGAGCGAGAATGAACAACTGGAAAAGAAATTGCAGATTGCCAAGCAAGAGGTAGAACAACTCTGAGCAACAATACATAATGGAGTTTCCACATTAGTGGAGATGAGGGCAACGATACTTTCTGAAGTATCATCACTTGGAGAAACCATGCAAAAGCTCTATGAAAGATTCATCATAGTGCATAAAGTAGTGAAGTAAATAATTTGATAAAACTCTTAAAAACATACATGCTTCCATTGCCCATGTACAAGAGTGGACAATGTGGTACAAAGGGGCCTCACTCGACTTAGTAAAGAAGATGAAGCCATAAGTAGAGTTGGATAAAGCGAAGGTTCGAATGTTGATTCAGAACAACTAGTAGCTTGCCTCATTCATCGGCAACACACAAGCCTCATATGTGTGTTTGTACAATAGTTTGAAAGTCATGGTGAGAAAACACCGAATCCCATCAGTGAGATTCCTCATTGATGCTAAACCCAAGAACTAGGTATGGCTGGAGATTGATGAGTACTTGGAGTAGCTTAGACAAGAAGCCACCAAGGAAGACTTAGAGCTGAATGCACAAAACATGCAAAAGTGCATCGGTGGCCCTATCAAGGTCAAGGCAATCGTTATCAAGCTTTAGAATGAGTTGGATACAAGTTTCAAGATGATATACCCAGATGCCATGGAGGCTAAAGTCCACATTCAGAAAGACACCATTAAGAAGTTTGGGGACACCATTGCACAATACCAATCTTGGTACCAATATGTGACTGAGAAGTGGCAAGTGGAGGTTGCTGAGCTCGACATTCCCCAAACTCCAAAATCATAGCGTTGTGTCTTGTTATGATGTCTCTAACCTATTTTGTCTTATATGGGTACATGTGGAAAATGTAATATTATTTGTAATTATATTGCAAGTTTCAATATTGGAATATGAAAGGTCACCATGTAATGTAATTTGTCATTTTGTGAAGAAGTTGAAGAGTCATGAGGGCAGGCCAAAGGTCACAAAGGGGGATTTGAAGAGTCACCCCCCTCTTGTTATAAATAGAACCTCATAACTCATGTAACATGCTTTTGGGAGCCAAGCTTTTGTCTAGGCTTAGGCTTAGAAAAGTCTTGGGAGTATTGTGAAGAGCTTTGGCTATTCCATAACGTAGAGCGAGTATACTTCTTTGGAGCAGCAGGTGTTCTTGACTGTAATGTTCCACTATTGGGGCTAGTGGTCGTCAATGGTGTATGTATGGATGGAACTTTCACTTATAATAATAAAATCAGAGCCAAAACACTTTCATGCATATGTTGTTAATATAGTAGGACTATACTTGTTGTATTGGTAATGTATGTTATTTAACTTATGCATATTCTTATGGACTACTTTGTATGCATTTGTATGAATCTTGTTGAATGTGTGTTGTTGGATTAACTCATCACTTTAATTTGTCAACTATTTTGCATCTTAGTTTTTGATGTCATTTTACTCGTGTGTCCCTTTCAAGCTGCGTACTATTATAGGCTTCCAAGGGGCGCACTTCCTTTTCCATTCATGTATTGGAATCTCCCATCCATCACACTTGACTCTTCGGAAGGTCACACACTTTCTCTCACCCAAAGTTATCATACTTTCCTTTGCGTGTTTCCGCGGTCAAGGCATTACACTACCACCCATTGTTGGGACTCCTACTCCAAACAATATGAGGTCTAGTTGGGACTTCATATCAGGGAGATCCACTAAATGTTGGTGGGTCCAATACTGTCAACATTTATGGTGCTAGAAGGAGGGGAAGATGACAAGCTGAGCCCTTAAAGTCTGTTTTGAATTTCTGCACATATTCATGACTTCTTCCCAAATCATAACCCCGACATGTTTTTCTAACTCTACACATTTTGAAGTGTTGGCTAGCATTTTAAATGACATGTCCAAAATTAAGTTCAATGGCGAGGGTAGAATAACCTTGCTTAGGCACGCAGTTGCTTTTCTTGGTTTCTGTGAAAGGCATGACATCCAGTCAAGGATGCTTCCTGTGGGTTGTTTGCTCTCACATTCAAAGGGCACACAAAGAAATGGTGTCACACATTGCCTGTAACCTATATACACTCTTTAAAGTAGTTTTTTAGTGAATCATGTCGTGCTTTCATTCCTTATGATCGTAAAACCCTTAATAGCATACTTTTAAAATTGCAAAAATCACTTGATGAATCTCTTCAAGATTTTCATGATCATTTCGTTCATTATTGTTCTGAATTTCTGAAGATGAAGTTGACTGGGAATTTTTGGATGAAATATTTAAATATCTTGTTCACGATTCTCAAAATCCACATGAGTTAGAATCTTTCAAACCTCCCCCAACATACCTTGGTGTTAGAGCTTCTAAATTTGAGACGGACAAGGTTTCTGCTCCAAGTGACCCTTCGTTCCTTTCTCATCAAACAACTCTATTTCCGCAGGTAGAGGTGGGAGAAGTTGGGAGTCCACCTGTTGGTCTGTCACCATCTCCTCCTACCCCAATTACTCAGGATTTCTGTGCAGATTTGGATTGTAACTCCAATGGTTTTGTTCAAGTGTTATCTCCTCATCCTCTGTACTTCAGTCCCTCCGATCCTTTAGATTTTGGTTTGTTGTGAACATTTTCCTAAAATATCTCTTGTGATGTTCACGAGGATCAACTTCTGGATTGAGTTGGTGTTGAACAACCAACGTGCAATATCATTCTTTATGACTATGTGTGGGAGTCTAAACAAGAACTTGTGGTGCAGGATGATCTCCTTCTGTCCACACCTTGTCTACTTTATCCTGACATCTACCACGGTTCTGTCATTTATTTTCCATATTGTCGAAATTAATTTTCAGATGTTTCTATTTCTGATCATTCACAGAACCTGTGGAATGCTAGTTTTTCATTTGAATGAGAATAGGAAAAATCTATCTTCTCTGATCCTACCAGTCTCTCATCTTATCTTTCCAGAAACATAGGGGGTGAAATTTATTATTTTTCATCATCCCCTCTTTATGATTCGTCAGATCATGAGGATGGCTCTGTTCGTGATCTTGAACTTTTTGATCATGGATGTTGTGATCTTTTCATTCATTCATTCGATGACTATTTTGATTTGTCCACTTTTGATCTTTCTAATCCACCGATCTTTGATGATCCATCTTCTAATGAATTGGAACCTCCCCAAGCTATCGAGGCACTTTAGCCTAAGATGATGGTTATGTCAGGTTCTTGTAGTCTTGAGGTCAGTTCCACTTCAGATCAGAAATGTGTTAAATCTCTCCAGCCTCCTCATCACTCTATTTCTCACATTGAAAATCAATCTATCTTACATTTTTCACATCCTCCATTTGTATCACATGATCCTATCACTCGATCACTGGAGGAGTCGTACATATCAAGCATTGTAGCAAAACAAAAGTTTTCTTCTTTCTTCATGTTTTCTCGTTTTTCAAATTCAGAAGTGTGTACATGCTTGTCTTCCACTCACAATGTGTTAGGACACCATGGTATATCCTAGAGTACCTATAATGTGCTTTTCATTTTTAGTTTTATGCAGATGCATTCAAGCTTCGAACATTCTAGTTTGCATTGTTTTATCTTTCTTGCTTGTTGGTTTGCTTGTATATCTTTCTTGACATTTATTCTCTCGCTTACATGGGCCAACCAATGCATTGATGGCTGCATTGGAAGTATCACTTTACGTGAGTTGGCCCATGTTATTCTTAGGTTAGGATTAGAAGCAATTTTGCTTTTCTTGTTTGTTTATTGATTCACTTTACTTTGTTTGATTTTCTAGCTTCTTTCCTTTGCTTGTTTGCTTTTGCAACTGTAGGCTAGCTTTCGCATGAAACCGTGTTTGGCTTCTTAGACAAGTAGGGTGAAGTCCACAAGGAACTTGTACTACTATAAACACTTGGTTATGTACCTATTCCCTCTCTTTATCTCAATATTTCATTTTTTCTAGTCGATGATACCCTGACGGAAAATATGTTCCTTTCAGAGAGAGTCATGGTCAAATCATGGTGCTTGCACTCTTAAGTAGTACCACCTACTCTAATCGATCTTCTATTTTTGGTTAAACCTTGTCAACTAAGTCGAGTAGATTAAGGAGAGGGGGAAAACCTTAACAAGTATGTCAGAGTTATATATAAATATACTTCTCTGAAGGAACAACCTCTTCTGCTCTCAATAAATCGAGATCCCTCTTTCGCATCATGAAATAAATAAGTTGTTATGCATAGTTCTTTGAAAAAATAATAAATGAAAGAAAGGGCGAAAGAAGAGAAAGACTTCCTACGCAGAGAGGTGAAGCAAGTAACTCTGCCGGGGTATTGTCCACACTCCGTGGCAGCGGAGTTATGCTTGTGTTCCTGAAGTGACTCCACCGGGGTACTGTCCAGGCCTATTGGAAATGAAGCAACACAAGAGATGAAACTAAAACTCTAAAATTTTATTTTACTTGTGTATTTATATACCCCTCATACCCAATCGAAACAACTCAGTTTGACTTGAATTGGTATGTGTATCGCCAATAAAGATAATGGTGGGGACTACATCTTTAACTCAAGCTAAGTGAAGAAGCTATGATAATTGAAGAACTAAAAAAATAATTCTGGAAGAGTTAGAATTGCTTTGGACGAGATATGGTCCATACAGAGAGCTGGAGTTCTACTAGTGTGTCAACAACTCATCTCGCACTGATTCAGGTATTCGTGCTTCAACTAAGACTTATTCTTTCAGTTTGGCTTGTGTTTTCTTACTTAGTTGATTTTCTAACTCACAAGCTGATCTCCTAACTTGGTCCCATAGCAGTTCTGGGCTTGCCCCAGAAACTGCACAATTCTTGAGGGCAACTAGCCTTGCTGTTGGGAATTGCACAATCCAAAATGCTAGTGAGCCTCGATCTTAGAAAATGCGTAGTCATGAGGGGGCAACCCAACACTGAGGTTAGAAATTACGTAACCCTCATTGAGATTGGAAACTACGCAGTGCACTGAGCTGGAAAGTTGTCTAGTTCTCGAAACTAGGTTGTCTTTCTTGGTAGTGTGCATGGAAAGTTTCCATAGAAAAAGAAAAAAGAAAAAAAGAAAAAAGCATCCCTAAAAGGTAGGTATATGTTTTTAGCATCCTGAATGAGACATTTGCGCCATTTTTAGAAAATTCTGACAAGTGTCACTTTTTCCTTGATTTTAGGCATGCACATCATAAACCCTAATTTGTCCAACTCTATTTAATTGACACTACTAGAGCTCATTTTCACATTCGATCTTGGATCTCTGTCATGCCCAAGGAGATCAAGGAGACTTTGGTGCGATCCTTGTCTCTTTTCTGGGTAAGTTTTGCTTTTTTCATCTTTTGCGCTTTTTCTGTCGCTTTTTGTTGTTTGACTTGTGTGAGTGTTTTTTCACTTTTTTCTCTACATGGTTGCTGGCGTTTTAACTTGTAGAAGTGTTTTTTCAAGTTATAGATTTCCTTTCCCAAGTGTCGCATGAGTTTTCTTATTTTTGCACCAACGGTCGCCGCTGCGACGACTCTCCTCACGTGCTTCGTTTTCCTTCCATTTGATCAATTGCTAGACTTGATTCACATGCATGCATCTACACTTAATCAGGTTTGCAGTCAGATTCACGCTATCTTTCAAATCTTCTTGTTTTTCACACTCCCTTGGGCAGACCTGGGTTCCCTTGCTCATATCTCACTATGTCCATCTTGCAGTTATTGCAGTAGCAACAACAACAATGAGAGAGCATTGTGTTACCTTACATTCCTATAGGAGCAGGATTCAGGTTGTTCATAACCCTTTTCTTTCTAAGAAGGAGTGTTGAAATTGTATCAAGAAAACACTTCATTTGACTAGTGCCTTAGTCAAATGGAGAAAATTCATTTTTCTACATCAACAATATGACTTGGATTACAGTTAGCTAGAGTGACATGGCCTTGTCTACTAGTTAAGTCAGTAAATTACAGTATGTAGGCTAGAAGTAGAGTTTTGCATGAGTTGATTATTAAGATATAGAAATCTAGTTGAGTTATTGTTAGTTGAACTCAGTTAACTGAGCTCTAGTCATTAGTTGATTCAGTTGAGTAGTTATAACTATTGTTAACTCACTCATCTCTCAGTGAACTAGTCAATCAGCTAAAAATTGACCCAATCATGCACAAAATTGAATTTTTTAGTTGAGTGGATGCAAAAGGCACATTTGTATTTCTAATTGTATACTGTTGAGTATACAGTGCTTTTGCAATGAGCATGTGATCAATTCCCCTTGGATTTGCGCAAGGAAGTAGGGAATTTCCCTATTTTTTAGGAGCTTAAATCCTCTAGTATTACGCAAGGAATTAGGAGGTTGAATAAGGCTTGAATTGGCTAAGCATTGGCTAGAGTAGGTCAGGAAACAGGAGAACGTTTTATAGTGTCGGGTGTGCTTCAAAGTAGAAGCAAGACATTGTAATTGTTTCTCTTTCTCATTTGAATTAATGCAAAAAACAAAGAGGTTTTTCCCAGTCAGGTTCCCCTGTAAAATCATTGAGTTCCTTGTATTTTGATGGTTTCATGTCATTGCATGTGCTTCTATCGTGTGTTTTCATTTCCCCATAATAGTAGAATAAATTTATTTCTCTTGATTTTAGTTTGAATTCATTAGCAGTAGCAAATTTCTTGCAATTTATACACGCTAGTTAATGAGTTTGGTAAATAGTGATATTGTCATCATTTATAATCTTTTATACTTAGAAATATAAAATGAGAGAGTGAATTGTTCACACCAAACAAAAATCACACACTACGTTTTATTGATCACATAAGAAATTACATATATATGAATCTATCACCAACTTCTAGAAGATAAGATCTGAAGAAGGTGGATCTATGACATGGACATGACTCAGCTACAATTCACATGCATATTAAGAAAACATCTTCTAGAAAAACGCCTCGAAACTCACAATTACAACATATAATACACATGGAAGCATTACTCCCAAGTCCCTCCCTTGATGCTTACATGCCAAATCACAAATCGCAACACTATAATAACAACACTGATATTTTTTTGGCTGGTCTTCCTTAACACTTCCATCCACTCTGGAATCTCATAGACTTCGCTCTTTCTTCAACCACCAACTTCGACCTACCACTTGATCCATTTACAAAACGGCTACTTATGACCATCATTGATGTACTTGTAGGATAGATGATTCTTGATTACTCTGAAAAATAGTCTCAATACTGAATCACTCTATGGACTTACTTCCACCTGTCAAAATGCAATGAACAACAATTTTGATAGTTATATTATATATAGGTAAGTGGTCTAAGTACTAAGTGTATTCAAAATTCAATCATACAACTTGAACATTTTCATATACACACTTACAAACACATAAGGATAATATGTAACTAATATTCTTAAAGCATCGAAGAACAATATGGCCCATCAAAGTATAACAATACCCTAAACATAATCAAATTAGAGATTTGTTCTCTTGGCACCAATTACTGTATTCTATTCCATGATTAGTTCTTCATCATATAATTTATAAACAAATATAGCATACGAACTTATAGAAACAAACTGAACAACTCCAAACTTAAACAAAGCAAACCCTCTCATCGCACTATAAGTATCAACATTTCTATTTATAGGAATGCCATTATTGTACTGGTGAGGCACCACTAAGGACAAGGCATGCAAAACCACATAAAGAGAATATGTATGGGACTGAAAGGATCGCTCGATGAATCAATAGGTCTGACTGAATTCAAGCTAAAAGAACAAAAAATTCATAGTTGTAGGTGGTAGTATTCTTTCCCAATACTCATGAAGGTTGAAGCTCATCTAAATCTTGGATGTTTTTTGCCATAGATGCTTCATCTCTGCCACTCCATAAACTCCTCACGCAGAATTTTACATGCCCATATCTGAGGTCTACATGAGATTGTGGTGGTACTCTCATTTCCATTGAGTAGCTCCAACGAATTCATCTATTTTTAGAGCTTGCATGATTAGAAGAATCACCCTACAGGAAGCTCTCCACCAATGCTAGACACAATGCCTAGTTCCCCAATCGTGGGGTGATTGCAGGTGTAAGGGATAACTGTACAAAACGAGTGACTATCATTTCTAATTCAAGTGGAAGTTCTTCTCGGATCTCCCTTGGAGTTTCAGTGACCCACCACTAAATGTAGATATTATGCTCATAACAGCAGAACTGTTAAATTACCCAAAATATGGCCAAAACCCAAATACCACGTGGAACCGAAAGAAATAAAATTGCAATTTATAAATTCTCTGATTTTAACTTTGAAATAACCCACACAAAACTTTACCACGCAATCATCGTTGGATCGCACCCTTCACAACGAACGGATCTGATTGAATGGACTTCAACTGGAATAAATCACAGTTGATAACTCATCGGGTCTGAAAATGGAATTAACGTACGCGCATTTTTCCACGCGACATCTGTCGGATCTGCCTCCTTTAATCGGACGACCCAAGTTAATTGAGCCATTAACCCAGTTTAATAAAATATCGCGCCTGGTTTTAGATTAACCTTCAAGATTTTAACCCATGCGATGACAGTATATCTATCGATCTATTAATCGAACGACTCCGATCTTCTTTTGGATTTAGCGCGAAATTGTCAGACTTTTCTCATTCTGCTATTATTTTAGCACTTCTGCCAAGTTTAGTTCTTATCTATTGAATTCAGAATATCGCTAACTAAAGCTCTGTGGTTCGAAATACATTTGATTTATCCTAATACATAATGAATGAGGATTTAACCACGATAACACAAGATCCTATAGAATTCTAATTTGACAAGACAAACTGGAAATCAACGCCATTCAAAGAGATTTCGAAGGAAATTGAAAACTCCGGGATTGACCATTCGTGCACAAAATACACTGAAACACAGAGAGATTATGAATTTTACAGTCTAATCTTCCACAACCAAACCCCTTTACATTAATTCAGAACTTACATAGATACTTGTACATACAACAACCAGATCATAAACTAAAGGATCGAAACTGCCTAATCCTATCTAACCTGCAGGATATTCTCCTTGGAATCTCAACTAAGCCTAAATACTTGAATTTACTACAAGGTAATCCAAACCCCTAAATTCTAGCCTAAATCCTATCTAGAAAGCTTTGTAAAGTGACAGCTAAAGGATCCCACTCCTTTGCTTGTAAACTTTTTTTGTATTTTTGGAATAAAATCGAAGTCTTTTGTCTTTAAGCCTCATGCTGTTGCATCAGTCTCCCGAGGACAAAATTCTTCATGGGCTCCTGTCCATGAACTCTTCTACAGAACTACCAACTTTTGTAGCATGTCTTCTGTCACCCAGGTAGCATCAACAATTGGTTGATCCTTCCATTTGACCAAATACTGAAAATACTCTTGTCCCCTTGTCCTTTTAAACACTCTCTTATCAATTATATTCTCTGGCTGCAATGCTTTTGCTGTAGATAACTATTTTACCCAGTCAACTTCTTGTTCTTCCTTGTCTTCTGTTGTATCTTCTGCATTTCCACTTTCATACCTGTACAAATCAGCAACATTGAAAATTGGAGATATTCCAATATCAGGGCGTAATTCAATTTCATATGCATTTGCAGAAAATTTCCTCAAGACTCTGCATGGTCCAATTTTCTTAAGTTTTAACTTGTTATACTCCCTTTTTAGAAATCTTTCTTTCCTCAGGTGTGCAAAAACCAAATCACCAACCTCAAAATTAACTTCCCTCTTCTTCAAATCTGCTCTACTCTTGTACTTTATGTTGTTGTCCTGTAACTGTTGTTTTACCTCTTCATGTATTGCTTGAATCTCTGAAGCAAAATCTTCTCCTTTTGCACTTCTCTTTTCAGCTTTACCCAAGTCTCTTAATTCAAACACTCCTCTTGGGTGCATTCCATAAACTATATGGAATGGAATCTGCCTTGTACTCTTGTTAGAAGAGTCATTATAAGCATATTCAACCCGTGCCAAAAATTGATCCCACTGTTTTGGATGTTCACCTGCAAGACTTCTCAAAAGACTACTCAAGATTTTGTTTACAACTTCAGTATGCCCATCAGTTCGAGGATGATAAGCCGAACTGAAACTCAGTTTAGTACCAAGTTTCTTCCATAAGGTCCTCTAGAAATGACCAACAAATTTGGTGTCCCTGTCTAAAACAATGCTCTTAGGTAACTCATGCAACCTTAAATCTCTTTGAAAAACAGATTAGCAATGTGAGTAGCATCACTAGTTTTATAACATGGAATAAAATGTGCCTTTCTAGAAAATTTTTCAACTACAACATAAATTGAATCATTTCCCCTT
Organism: Pinus taeda; assembly: GCA_000404065.3. Classification (NCBI taxonomy): domain Eukaryota; kingdom Viridiplantae; phylum Streptophyta; class Pinopsida; order Pinales; family Pinaceae; genus Pinus; species Pinus taeda. The sequence goes on from APFE031527630.1 coordinate 22,496, forward strand.
TGTGTTTTTGGTAAACCCAAAAGAAAATCCATACTTACCATATCCCAAGGTCTATCTGGATTAGGAAGTGGAACATACAAACCTGTGTTTTGTCTCCTTCCCTTTGCATATTGACAGAATTTACAATTTTTCACATACTTCTCCACTTCAGATCTCATCTTCGGCCAGAAATAAAATCTATTCAACTGCTCATAAGTCTTGTCTGCACCAAAATGTCGTCCAAGTCCACCACTATGTTTCTCCTTGATTAAATTTTCTCTCATAGCACAATTTGGTATGCACAACTGATTTATTTTAAACCACAATGCTTATTCAAGAAAAAATCCAGCCACTTACTTCTATCTAACAAAATAGGATTTTTACAAGCTTCAAATGCTGCTTTAAAGTCTAAATCTTTCTCATATAATTCCTTAAGAAAATCAAAACCCAACACTTGAATTTGACTTTCCTGAACTAAAATTCTTTTTCTGCTTAAGGCATCTGCTACCTTGTTTGATTGGCCATTTATATGCTTCAATACAAAATTAACACTGTGAGGATATTCTACCCATTTTGCATGTTTCTGACTAAGCTTTGGCTATTGCATAATGTACTACAATGCATGGTTGTTTCAATAAAGTATGAACTCCTTAGACATTAAGTAATGTCTCCACTTCTTCAATGGCTACAGAACAACATAAAACTCCTTGTCATAAGAAGAATATTTCTTCTTTGATTCATTCAGTTTTTCACTGAAATAAGCTACAGGTCTGTCCTCGTGACTTAAAACAACTCCAATAGCTTCTCCACTTGCATTACATTTCAATTGGAAAGTTTTTTTAATATTAGACAAAATTAAAATAGGTCTCTCAGTGATCTTCCTTTTCAACAGCTGAAAGTTCTTTTCTGCTTTAGTAGTACATTTAAATGGTTGTTTATCCTTCTTTATGGTGTCAATAATAGAAGCATTGGTCTTACTAAAATTCCTTATGAATTTACTATAAAAGCTAGCAAGACCATGAAAACTTCTTATCTCAAAAACAATTTTTGGTGAAGGCCACTCTATGATTGCCTTGATCTTCTCTGGATCCATCTTTAACCCATCAGCAGAAACAACAAAGCCCAAATATACCAACTCTTCCTTCATGAATGAACATTTCTTTAGATTTAACAATAACTTTTGTTGTTGTAGCCTTTGTAAGACATAATTCAGATGTCTCACATGTTCCTCTTTAGATCTGTTGTAAACTAATATATCATCCATATATACTATTACAAATTTACCAATAAATTCTTTCAGAACTTCATTTATAAGCCTCATAATTGTACTAGGAGCATTTGATAACCTAAAAGGCATTACCATCCATTCATACAATCCTTCATTTGTTTTAAAAGTAGTTTTCCACTCATCTCTCTCTCTAATTCTTATTTGATGATACCCACTTTTTAAATCCAGTTTTGTAAGATATCTTGCTCCACTCAAACAATCCATCAAATCTTCAATTCTAGGTAAAGGAAATCTGTATCTGATTGTTATCTTGTTGATTTCTCTTGAATCAATGCACATTCTACAACCTTCATCTTTCTTTGGACTCAACATTGTTGGCACTGCACAAGGACTCAAACTCTCTCTAATCAGTCCATTATCTAACAGTTCATGTACCTGGTTTCTGATTTATTCATTTTCCGTGGGAGTCATCGTGTAAGCTTCTTTATTTGGTAGGTTTTCCCATGGGATCTGTTAGCCTCCTGCTCATAGCAGGTGTTCATCTTTCATGATTGAAATTTTTACATGCTAAATATGTCATGCTCTGCAGGCTGCAATGTTCCATATTTGATACTCAGGCCAAAGAAGTATCCATGAGGGTCTGCCAACACTAAATGCCCCTGTTGTATTCCAAATTTTGAGGAGTTATTCCATTTTTGAAGAATCTTCAATTAAAGGGAGATCCAAACAACTTAATCTTGGTCTCCCTAGGTTTCAATTTCCTGTTATAGAATATAGAGAATCATTATCTGTCCAAACGGCTTAATCTGGGCAGATTCTTAGATAGGTAGAGAAGCAAGGGTGCTCAACAGCTTAATCTGAGCCCCTGGATGGCATAAGCGTAGATATAGGTAGGAGGACATTAAATAAAAGAAAAAGGTTCAAAAGTTGGGTTTGCTAGTTCAAGTGCACCCAAACCAAAAGAAGAAAAAATGCTAGGTAAAGTAGGCTGGGTAAGTAGTTCTGTGGTTGCAGAAATCAAGCTATGTGATCTATTTCATATTTTTAAGTGTCATATCTATCTAGATCACAGTTTGGTGGCACTTTCTCATGTTGATCATATCAGGCAAGGCATATCTAACTCCCCTCTCTTCTTACTTCCTCAAACTCATTTACTAACATCCCCTCAAGGACCTTGGGATCTACCCGAGAGCCCCTTTTTCATTCCATTTTTTGCTTAAAAAGCCAAGTTGACATCTGAGATTGGCTTAGTGAAAGGAAGCCACATTTCTTGTGTAAAAATAATCTTTGCACAAATTCACCATTCCCCCTACATTTTCACTCCACCAAGTCATGCTAACTCCTAACTTTGTTATTTAGCTCCCCAAGTCATTCCTCTATCCCCTACTATGTGAAAACTATATAAAAAACCCAAAAATATTTAATATCCCACCCTATGGCAACTATAGCCTAATAACAAAAGTCAGGGAAATACTAGGTCCATTTGGGGCCTTAGTATTAGCCCTTCCGCGTTCGTTTCCCCCGGGATTTTTTTAACCTCTGGTTAAACAAATAACCATCATAAACCCCTCCCCCGCGCATACATAACCTTTGGATTTCATTGATATTTGGTCAATGAATAACCATCACCTTGAGCGTGCATTTAAACCCTCAAAACCTAAAGTCTAAAACCCACCACCGCCGCGAATAATCAAACATTTATCACGCACGCATTTTGATTAAACCCCGCTCATCTTCCCCTCTCGTCCATCGTCGGATCGTCTCTCCAAGATCCAACGGCCCTCATGTATATCGGGCGCCCTTATATGACGGCACAATAGTGCCCAATGGTCGACGATTTCACCGTCGTACCCCGTGACACTTGGCGACTTTTCATTGCGTCAGGTTGCCCTTGACAGATACCGCCCCCGTACCAAAAGCGGTCCAACGCAAACCGCTTACCGCCCTTCCCTGTTGCCACTTCGCCTCATGATGATGCCACCACCTCACCGGCCACTGTGCTGCACCCTGCTGCGTCACCCTGCCACGTCACCCTGCCGATGTCATCATCCGTACTGGGTCCCACTGCTGATGTCATCCGCCGAAGAGCGAAATCGAGGCTTCGGAGGTCAGTAAAAGGGCTGAAAAGGGGAAATTTAACAGTTTTTACCACATCAGAGAGAGGAAGAAGCCCCGATTCAATGAGAGAGAAACAATGAAGCGATAGAGAGTATCAGATCGACCATATCAGAGCCGGGAAAGCATTAAAGGCCATCCAGACCAAATCAATGCATACCAGGACAGGGTCACATGCCATTAAAACCGAATCATAACAAATTAAATGGGAATCACAGTCACCTAAGAGCAGCAGAACCGACTAAGAGGTGCAGGTGAGAAGTGAAAGGTGCAGCAATTGCAGATTGGACAAGCAGAGCTGCCAGAGGATGACAGATAGCCACATTTTGAAACAGCTGCCACCAGCGCAACATTAGATAGATAATTTCATTACTTATAAGACAAGTTAGGTTAATTGCATTTACTTCCTGAAAAAATATCTTCTAGCAGATCTTTGTTGTAGATATTTTACCTATAAATACAACCCTAAAAAATGTAATAAGGGTTGGTGGGTTATTTGGTTGATCTCTCATTCTGAGAGCTGCACTGTAAATATTTAAGAATTTCTGTAATCAAAGATTGCTAGAATATTTGTATCTGAACTGGCTGGTTGTGCTTTCAATGGCTGAAGAAATTGGTATGGAATTCTTGTGCTTGCTCATGGTTCAATAAGTTTTTCCTCCCTTTGTTTATCAGTTCATACATAGCTGTATCAAATATATATCACAATCTAAGTTGCAGGAAAAAAGAATAGACCAGAATTGGTTTTCATGACCTCTGTGCTCAATTCTTGCAACTTTCCATGTTTTCCTCTGAAACAGTGATGACTAGGCATTCTTAATTGCGCCTGTTTAAGCTGCTCCCTTCACATATGAATGATGTCTGGGAATTCTTCATTGCTCCCAGATATCACTCATCCACTTTCCCTCTTTGGCTGGATGAGAGATTCTTAATTGCCTCTCGTTCCCTAACTTCCATTTCACTCTTGTTCCAGCATAAAATGATTGTGCCATGTGTGGCTATCCTGCTCCATATTTCCCTCTTCTACTAGAGAAAAAAAAACACCCCTCAGTTCACAGACACGACTCCATGCCCAATGGTTTGAACTTCTTACTCTTTGCATGTCAATTCAGTTTGAATAAAGATCAACCACCCCATCAATCAAAAATCAAAAATCAAATCAAACCCATGTGCCTCATATCTAGCCTAAAATCACCCCTTAAACAAAGTTAGAATCCCAAAGAGAGAGCCCTCTCTGGCTGTTGGTAGGCTAGGACCTGTAGTCCAAAGACTGGTTTTTGGTTACCTTGGCCGTATTCCCTTGGGAGTCAAAGGGAACAACCTGAGTGATAACATAATGGCGACTCCACTGGGGAAAAATCATCTGTTCATTACTGTAAACCCCCATTTTGATTAGTTTGCCTTCCCAATAATTCTTAAACTTATTTTGAAAAATCACAAAAAATCACAAAAATCTCAAAAAATCAAAAAAAATTTTGCTTCTTGTTGAATATTAAGTCCTTATCTGTGTGGTGGACAGAGATCAGGCCCTTCAAAGTTGATTTACTTATCCACCTGGCGACTCCACATAATCCCCATAATAAAGACTCCACTGGAGAAATGAACCCAAGAGAAATATATGAACAGATCAGGCTGTTGACCTAGACTACTATCCAACAGGTCATGTTCTTTCTCTTCCACAAAGTTTTGCTATCTATATTGTATTTTAAAAACGATTTTAAATTAGATTTTCATGACTTGCCCTTTGAAAATATTGTTTAAAGGCCTCCTTGCACATTACAACAATAGCCTTTAAAAGCTGCTGAGAATTATCATACAGCGAAGGAGGAAACATATATCAAAGCCAATCATACTATCCTTGTTCATATTGAGCCCATTCAACCAATTCTCGTACATACTCCCGTGCCCTGTAAAGTTCCTGACAGGTATAAGCCTCTTGTGTTGCCTCTTGTGCTTAATCCTCTGCCCAAAAATCATCCTGATTATCTCCCAAGATTTGATGGAGAAAATGGTATTACTGCCCTAAAGCATATCCGAGCCTTTGAAGATTATCTTAATATATTTGAAGTAGAGGAGGAGGATGTTAGTATCAGGCTGTTTGCGCTTTCTTTGCAAAGCGAATTTAGGACTTGGTTTAAAGCCTTGCCTGAGGTTAGCATCTCGAATCTTCAGCAGTTTTCCAAACTCTTCCTTGATAGATGGACTATCAAACTTAATTTCCTCTTTCTCATCGAAGAATATAATCAGTTAAAAACAAATCCAAGTGAATCTGTTCAACAATTTCATGATCGATTCAATCAAGTTTATCATGCTCTGCCTTTGAATATTAGACCTCCCCTTGATCTAGCTCTAGTGCATTATCCAAGAGCTTTTGACCCAGAAGTAGAATTCCATTTAAGAGAAAGAAGTCCCCCTACTATGGAACAAATGTAGGACATGGTAGTAGACATAGAGGCAAATCTGAGAATCAAGGAGGAAAACCGCAAAGCAGAGCAAGAAGAAAGACTTAATGGTTGGTCACAAAGGTTAGAGGAAATGATCACAATGAAAGTGGAATGTTTAGAACATCTGTACACATCTGTTTTGCGACAGGAAAATAATGACATTCATGAACAAACCTACCACAAAACAGATGACATATTCGTACAGCCATACATGATGGAGCAATCTCCTGATATACTATATGAACATAACATATTCTCTACTTTCAATTGCTTGCCAAAATATGATGAGTATGACGATGTTGATGAGCCTAATGACCAAATCAGCCTTACAGAGAAATCAGAACCTACTTTGGCAGAAAGCAAAATTCAGGTTCAGTAGCCTGAATACAATGAGCAACATCCCATATCATCTATGAAGAAAAGGAGGAAAGCGCAGAAAATTTTGATTTCAGTGAAGGAACTTTACCATTTTGTTTCGAATCTTTTCAGTTTATTAAGGAAAAATATCATACAATTAATAAGAAAATATCAGCAAGTGTTGATATGGATCATCTGGAGGAAGCTCAAACCAGTGTTAAAAATATATTGCCTCTAGCTTTGCAGCACCACAGAGCCATCAAGTATCAGATGGAAGAAGACTTAGAAGCAACAGCATATGATAAAGTCATCCAAGTGGATCCCCTGCCTCTTTATGTTCAGCCATCTGAGGTTTTCAAAGAAGAAAAGGAGCAGCCTGTGCAGATCAGTCAAAGGCCATATGAGCCTGCTTGTAATAAATCGCAAATATCAGTTCAGGTGGTATATGATGCATATGCTGATAGGGGGTATGATGAAGTAGAGAGGTCCTCTTCTCCACTAGCAGGCTGTGTGCCTCAGTATTATAGTGTGGATGATATCCCTATTACAAGGCATGATAGTGATCCCAAACCTTTGTACAGTTCTTTAAATCAGTTTGGCAATAATATATATATGCTACAGGACCCTTTTGTACAGTTTCTTGATTCAGCAAAGAAGGTCAGCAGTTTCCTGATCTTCTCAAAGATTAGCAAAGGCATATCAGATTTCAAGATCTCAGTTTTTTCCGCCAAGCAAGCACAAGCAGCAAAGCTTGTTCATGTTTATAATGCTTGAATGGCTGCACTGATTATTTCATTTCACCTAACAACAAAGTAAGTGCTGGTTAGGGTAGGTAGGTAGGATTTCAGTTTTTGTTTAGACAACAAGCTTGCTGCAGTTGAAGCCCGAAGTGAAGGCCGTAAGCTCTTCAAGGTCTACTGTCATGTTCATAAATAAAGCAACCAACAAAGGAAAGTTTTCAGAGTACAGCAAACAAGGGAAGGTCAAGGCATTCTGACTTGCTATTCTTGGCCTTTCACAAGGAAAGGCCATCCCCAAGTGGATCCACTGTTAGCCTCCTGCTCATAACATGTGTTCATCTTTCATGATTGACATTTTTACATGCTAAATATGTCATGCTCTGCAGGCTGCAATGTTCCATATTTGATACTCAGGCCAAAGAAGTATCCATGAGGGTCCGCCAGCACTAAATTCCCCTGTTGTATTCCAAATTTTGAGGAGTTATTCCATTTTTGAAGAATCTTCAATTAAAGGGAGATCCAAACAGCTTAATCTTGGTCTCCCTAGGTTTCAATTTCCTGTTATAGAATATAGAGAATCATTATCTGTCCAAACAACTTAATCTGGGCAGATTCTTAGATAGGTAGAGAAGTAAGGGTGCTCAATAGCTTAATCTGAGCCCCTGGATGGCATAAGTGTAGATATAGGTAGGAGGACAGTAAATAAAAGAAAAAGGTTCAAAAGTTGGGTCTGCTAGTTCAAGTGCACCCAAACCAAAAGAAGAAAAAATGCTAGGTAAAGTAGGCTGGGTAAGTAGTTCTGTGGTTGCAGAAATCAAGCTATGTGATCCATTTCATATTTTTAAGTGTCATATCTATCTAGATCACAGTTTGGTGGCACTTTCTCATGTTGATCATATCAGGCAAGGCATCTCTAACTCCCCTCTCTTCTTACTTCCTCAAACTCATTTACTAACATCCCCTCAAGGACCTTGGGATCTACTCGAGAGTCCCTTTTTCATTCCATTTTTGCTTAAAAAGCCAAGTTGACATCTGAGATTAGCTTAGTGAAAGGAAGCCACATTTCTTGTGTAAAAATAATCTTTGCACAAATTCACCATTCCCACTACATTTTCACTCCACCAAGTCATGCTAACTCCTAACTTTATTATTTAGCTCCCCAAGTCATTCCTTTATCCCCTACTATGTGAAAACTATATAAAAAACCCAAAAATATTTAATATCCCACCCTATGGCAACTATAGCCTAATAACAAAAGTCAGGGAAATACTAGGTCCATTTGGGGCCTTAGTATTAGCCCTTTCGCGTTCATTTCCCCCGGGAGTTGTTTAACCTTTGGTTAAACAAATAACCATGCTAATCCCCTCCCCCGCGCATACATAACCTTTGGATTTCATTGATATTTGGTCAATGAATAACCATCACCCCGAGCGCGCATTTAAACCCTCAAAACCTAAAGTCTAAAACCCACCACCGCCGCGAATAATCAAACATTTATCGCACGCGCATTTTGATTAAACCCCACTCATCTTCCCCTCTCGTCCGCCGTCGGATCGTCTCTCCAAGATCTGACGACCCTCATGCATATCGGGCGCCCTTATATGACGACACAATAGTGACCGATGGTCGACGGTTTCACCGTCGTACCTCGGGACACTTGGCGGTTTTTCATTGCGTCGGGCCGCCCCTGACAGATACCGCCCTTGTACCAAAAGCGGTCCGACGCAAACTGCTTACTGCCCTTCCCTGTTGCCACTTCGCCTCATGACGATGCCGCCACCTCACCGGCCACTGTGCTGCACCCTGCTGCGTCACCTTGTTGCGTCACCCTGCCACGTCACCCTGTCGACGTCATCATCCGTACTGGGTCCCACTGCTGACTTCATGCTGACGTCATATGCCGTACCGCTGTAGTCATCCGCCGAAAGGAAAACACGCAAGAGTGAAATCGAGGCTTCGGAGGCTCGTAAAAGGGCCGAAAAGGGGCAATTTAACAGTTTTTACCACATCAGAGAGAGGAAGAAGCCCCGATTCAATCAGAGAGAAACAATGAAGCAGCAGAGAGTATTAGTGAAGCGGCAGAGAGTATCAGATCGACCATATCAGAGCTGGGAAAGCATTAAAGACCATCCAAACCAAATCAATGCATACCAGGATAGGGTCACAGGCCATTAAAACCGAATCATAATAAATTAAATGGGAATCGAAGTCACCTAAGAGCAGCATAACTGACTAAGAGGTGCAGGTGAGAAGTGAAAGGCGTTGCAATTGCAGATTGGACAAGCAGAGCTGCCAGAGGATGACAGATTTTTGAAACAGATGCCCCCAGTGCAGCATTAGATAGATATTTTCATTACTTATAAGACAAGTTAGGTTAACTACATTTACTTCCTGAAAAAATATCTTCTAGCAGATCTTTGTTGTAGATATTTTACCTATGAATACAACCCTAAACAATGTAATAAGGATTGGTGGGTTATTTGGTTGATCTCTCATTCTGAGAGCTGCACTGTAAATATTTAAGAACTTCTGTAATCAAAGATTGCTGGAATATTTGTATCTGAACTGGCTGGTTGTGCTTTCAATGGCTGAAGAAATTGGTATGGAATTCGTGTGCTTGCTCATGGTTCAATAAGTTTTTCCTCCCTTTGTTTATCAGTTCATACATAGCTGTATCAAATATATATCACAATCTAAGTTGCAGGAAAAAAGAATAGACCAGAATTAGTTTTCATGCCCTCTGTGCTCAATTCTTGCAACTTTCCATGCTTTCCTCTGAAACAGTGATGAATATGCATTCTTAATTGCGCCTGTTTAAGCTGCTCCCTTCACATATGAATGATGTCTGGGAATTATTCATTTCTCCCAGATATCACTCATCCACTTTCCCTCTTTGGCTGGATGAGAGATTCTTAATTGCCTCTCGTTCCCTAACTTCCATTTCATTCTTGTTCCAACATAAAATGATTGTGCCATGTGTGGCTATCCTGCTCCATATTTCCCTCTTCTACCAGAGAAAAAGAAAACACCCCTCAGTTCACAGACACGACTCCATGCCCAATGGTTTTAACTTCTTACTCTTTGCATGTCAACTCAGTTTGAATAAAGATCAACCACCCCATCAATCAAAAATCAAAAATCAAATCAAACCCATGTGCCTCATATCTAGCCTAAAATCACCCCTTAAACAAAGTTAGAATCCCGAAGAGAGAGCCCTCTCTGGTTGTTGGTAGGCTAGGACCTGCAGTCCAAAGACTGGTTTGTGGTTACCTCGGCCATATTCCCTTGGGAGTCAAAGGGAACAACCTGAGTGATAACATAATGGCGACTCCACTAGGGAAAAATCATCTGTTCATTAATATAAACCCCCATTTTGATTAGTTTGCCTTCCCAATAATTCTTAAACTTATTTTGAAAAATCACAAAAAATCACAAAAATCTCAAAAAATCAAAAAATATTTTGCTTCTTGTTGAATATTAAGTCCTTATCTGTGTGGTGGACAGAGATCAGGCCCTTCAAAGTTGATTTACTTATCCACCTGGCGACTCCACATAATCCCCATAATAAAGACTCCACTGGAGAAATGAACCCAAGAGAAATATATGAGCAGATTAGGCTATTGACCTGGACTACTATCCAACAGGTCATGTTCTTTCTCTTCCACAAAGTTTTGCTATGTGTATTGTATTTTAAAAACGATTTTAAATCAGATTTTCATGACTTGCCCTTTGAAAATATTATTGAAAGGCCTCCTTGCACATTACAACAACAACCTTTAAAAGCTGCTGAGAATCATCATACAACCAAGGAGGAAATAGATATCAAAGCCAATCATGCTATCCTTGTTCATATTGAGCCAATCTCATCTTGAATCTCCATTCTGAGAACATTTACATATCTTGCAACCTTCTCATCTGTATCTTGAATTTGTCTAGCTCTTATGCTCACTTTGTAGAATTCCTTTGTGCATTCTTTTACTTTCATAGACCTCTGCCTATGGTTCTACATGTGTCTAAATAATGTCTGTTGATAATCACTTGGCAAAAAATTGCTTCTCAACTTTGTTACCATCCTATTCCAATTTTTAATTGGCTACTTACCAAGTCTCCTTGTTTCTGTGTGCACTCCATCCCACCAAAGTGCTGGATGTCCTTTTAGTTTTGTGACAACAAATTTCATTCTCTTTCCTTCTTGTGTTTCTTCATAATCAAAGAATTTCTCCATGTCATTAATCCAGTCTATCAACTCCTCAGGATTTAAACCTCCTGTGTAAACTAAAACCTCAAGTCTAGGTTTAGATGTGGATCTCAACACTAACCTAAAGAATCTCATTTCAGGAGTAACATCTACAGGTTCCTCTTCTTCTGTAACTTCAACTTCAGGCTCACTGACATCTCCAACATTTGCATCTCTTCCCATTTCTACTGCTTCCAATTTAGCTTGCATCTGTTGCACAACTTCCAACACTTTAGCATTTGCAATTGGTCTTCCTCTTCTTCGACCACCACCACATCTTCCTCCAAATCTGAAAGTCATGTTGGATTTCTTTCTCTGATCTTAGAGATCGTGATGAATGTCATTAGGCTACTCTGAAACCACTAATGGTGGGGTGATTGTAGGTGTATGGGATAATTGTTCAAAATGAGTGACTATCATTTCTAATTCAGGTGGAAGTTCTTCTCGGATCTCCCTTGGAGTTTCAATAATCTACCACTAAATGTAGCTATTCTGCTTAGAAGAGCATAAATGTTAAATTACCCGAAATATGGCCAAAACCCAAATACCACGCGAAACCGAAAGAAATAAAATTTCGTTTTATAACTTCTTAGGTCTGAACTTTGGAATAACTCGCGCGCACCTTTACCACGTGATCATCGTCAGATCACACCCTTCACAACGAACGGATCTAATTGACTGGACTTCAACTGGAATAAATCACAATTGATAACTCATCAGGTCCAAAAATGGAATTAATGTACGCACATTTTTTTGCGCGATATCCGCCGAATCTGCCTCCTTTAATCAGACGACCCAGGTTAACTGAGCTATTAACCCAGTTTAATAAAATATCGCTTCTTATTTTGGATCAACCTTCAGGATTTTAACCCATGTGATGACCGTAGATTTGTCAACCTATTGATCGGATGACTTCCGTTCTTCTTTTGGATTTAGCGCAAATTTGTTAGAATTTTCTCATTCCACTATGATTTTAGCGCTTCCGCCAAGTTTAGTTCTTATCTTTTGAATTCAGAATATCACTAACTAAAGCTCCGTGGTTCGAAATACATTCGATTTATCCTAACACACAATGAATGAGGATGTAACCGCAATAACACAAGATCCTACAAAACTCTAATTCGACAGGCCAAACTGGAAATCAACGACATTCAAAGATATTTCAAAGGAAGTTAACACCTCCAGGATTGACCATTTGTGCACAAAATACACCGAAACATAGAGAGATTATGATTTTTTACAATCTAATCTTCCACAACCAAATCCCTTTACATTCATTCAGAACTTACATAAATAATTGTACTTACAAGTACCAGACCCTAAACTAAAGGATTGAAACTACCTAATCCTATATAATCTGCATGATATTCTCCTCGAGAATCTCAACTAAGCCTAACTACTTGAATTTATCAAGGTAATCAAAACCCCTAAATTCTAGCTTAAATCCTATTTAGAAAGCTTTGTACAGTGACAGCTAAAGGATCCCACTCCTTTGCTTGTAATTTTTTTTTTGTATTTTTGGAATAAAATCGAAGTCTTTTGTCTTCAAGCCTCATGCTTCTGCATCACCCAAGCACAAAAGTCTTAATGACCCATATATATGATTCACCATCTTGTGGAAAGATTCATATAAAAGAGATATGAATATCTTTCAACACCCATCATCATAAAAAAATGACACATTGTTGGCGGTGTCGAAGTTCATCTTGATTTTTTTATTTAGTGGCGCCCTAAAGCAAACACTTACAAGAAAAGAAGTGTTGTATGGGTTCCCTGATACAAGATGAGCATTCGCTCTGCAGTTGGCCTTCGTATGTGCTCGATTTTGTTTAGGAGGGAGTTTTTCCTCCGCTTACACACAACACACACACATAATTATTTACAAAGACACACATATCTGACAATCACTAAAAAATAAACAATCTATTCTACCCTCATCAAAAAATAAAAATAACCCACTCCCAAACCCTAATTTACTTGTTTACAAAGGATTAGCTATCATGGCTCTCACATATTCCTGGCCCTTATGTGAGGGAGTTAAGCTAGAACTTGCTTTGATACCAACTTATAAAAATAAAATGAGAGAGTGATAATTGTTAAAAATCACACAATATGTTTTATTGATCACATGAAAAATTGCATATATAGGAATATAGTACCAACTACAAGAAGATAAGATTTAAATAAGGTGGATCTATGACACAAACATAACTCAACTACAACTCACACACATAGGAAAACAACGCCTTCTAGAATAAAACTCAGAACTCACAATCACAACATGCAATACACATGGAAGCATCAAATCCAAGTGTTAGACTGAACTGTAACATACCAAAGTTTTATTGCGTGGATTCTTTGGTGTGATTGATCATTAATGTAAAGGATAGTTGTCTCACAAGTGTTTGGTAATGCGACATGAAAAAAATTCGATTGTTAATAGTTGTCATTACATCGAGATGGGAACAAACTGGTATTTTATTAAAACTCTATTATTTCAACTTTCAATTAGCGCAAAACTCTATTATTATGCTAGTTATGAGTGTTTGAAGTCTGGTTTTTAAATTGATTAGTTGATTTAGTGCTTGAACCTTCCATTAGGCTAGGGAGTCTACAGTTCAACATGGGTATGTTTCAGATTTTAAAAGGAGTTTCACAGAGCAAGGTAGCTAAACTAAATGGATCCTTTATATTTAAGTGAAATGGAATGGAAGAAAAGATATAGGTTCAATAGAAGTTAAAGAGCAATTAAGAATTCCTTAACATGATATCAAAAGAAAACATAGAAATTATCTACAGCCAGAAGCAAAGTGTATTTTTCAACAAATTATGTTCATCAATTTTCTGTAAAATAATTCAGATTTTAGAAAACATAAGCATGGAAACAAAGTAATAACACATTAACAGTGAAAGAAGCACATCACCAGATAGCCTAACACATGAATACTATGAATAATGTCTTTTTTATTACTGATCAACCCATCATTGACAATAGTACAATTGCGTTCTGGAATACAAAAATCCACGCAGAAATCAACCCTTGATACTTCTAAAAGAGAAGTATTTATAAGATATTGACAAAAAATCCTATCAAAACTGACTAGGATGTATTTAGGAATTCCTAAACTGAATCTATCTAACTTATCACAAATTTTTAGGAAACTTTGAACTGTCTAAAGTTCTAGCGCTAAATTTGAAGAATCGTTGATTGTCTGGCCCTTTGAATCCTGCTATTTTGTGGATGCTAAGCTATACAACCAAATCCACTGCTTACTCCAGTAATTCACATAATTTATGCCAACGCTGCTCACTAAGGATAGTTGTCTTCAATAACTTTCTGTAAACCTCATCCACTTTAGTATATTTAGAAAAAGTTGGTTTAGAGATAAATATGTTTTTAATTTCATATTGAATGTGTCGAGGTCATATGCCAACACTTCAAAGAATGCTTTTTCTGTCATGTCGATTCTTCCACCTGTAACTTTAGAACTGTCTTTAACTTTGGTCATCAATTTCTCAATGTAATCGGACCACGTATTGAGCTTATCATTTATTACCAATAAATTAGGAAGTCACTTTTAGTATAGAGCTTCCAGCTTGTTGAAGAACCTTTGTACACCAATGTCCAGAATTTGACACTTTTCTTCAAGCTGCCTATACAAACTTATCTTAGTCAGCACCTTCTTGACTTCCAATATAGTCTATGTTCTATCTTCAATCTCCTACACTTCTAGTACCTGTTTATTTTAGAGTTGAGGAGCTTGATGAGCTCAATAGCTTCACTGGGTTTGTCACCCAACTGTTTTTTGTCTTCTTCAATGGATTCATTAGATCTTTCAATCAGCTCCTATTGCTCAAATATGATTTGTATTGAAGGCCAAATATCTATCATATCTTCATTGATCCATTTCCAAATATTTTCTTTGACTTGGGCCAAGGTATTACCCATGACAGTGTCTTTTTCCATCTGTTGCATCTCTGGGACAATGTGTGGGATTTCCATACTTCTATTAGGATGGAATTCTCATATATTGTATTCTGTCCCTGTAAGGTCTTCACATCCTATCTTAACTTCTTTATTTCTTCTCCCTGTATAAGCACGTTTTCCAAGGATTGGGCCAACTTAATTGAATCATCTGCAGTTGATGTGGGAAGACTGTAGAACATGATGCTCCTACTGTTGTAGTTGTTGTAGGAATTCTTATTTGAAGTGGGGATGCAATTGGTACTGCATCAAGAGGAACTAATGCAAGTTGTGAACTCTACTCCTTCTCTTTGATCAACTTGTCCATCTATTCTTCCATCTCCTTGATCTGTGCACTTTGCTCCACCAGTAGCTTCAACACTTCTTTCTGTAACTCTGTCTCTCCTAACTCCTTTTCTTGGGGATCTTTAGTCGCAGGCAGCTTCAATTTTTTCTTCAAAGATGCTATGTCAGCATTATTCTTCTTAATAATTTCTTCCATGGCCTTTGAATTACCAGGATCAAAACTTGCTTTGATCACTGTTTCCTCCAAATATTTATTTTTTTTGTCTTTAGCAAGAGAGGAAACTTTCTCCAGTTTAAGCTGAGATTGAACATTATTTAAAGAAATCTATAGTTTGGAAGCAGTGAGGGAAGTCTGTGTGAAGGTTGAGTAGACCATTTCTCTTATTTTCCTGTGCATGTCCATTTGATCCAAAGGATAAAAATCCTTTGCCTTAAACTCAAAGGTAGTATGCTTGAAGTTAGTTACTAATTTTGGTTGTGGAACCTGTGCCTGTAAGAATGCCATATGAATTCTTCCTTTTTCTGTGTCATAGGCTGAAATGAGCTTGTGCTAGATTGAGGAAGACTGCTTCTTGAATGGAGCAGAAATGTTGTCATGAAGGGCTTCATTTCTATATTTAATTTCTTTATATTTTTGGAAAATATTCAACTGCCTTTGTTTTGTGAATGTCTCTGGTGTGTGAGGTGTTGTAGCTGGAGTCTCTTTAGTAGTCGAGGATGATGGAGAATCGATGGTACTGCTATCAAACTTCAAAGTTTGAATTTTAGAGAGTACAATGGTACCCTGTGTTTCCTCCAGTAGTGGGAAGTCTATCTTAGAGCTTGTCTTAATATTATTTGTGTAAATCTTAAATTCTTTGGCTGAGACTTCTATGACTGAAGGAGAGCCCCCCTCTCTCGGTCTCTTCTCGGTCTTTTCTCTGGATATAGGAGTCTATGAGGAAGTTCTGGAAAGCACCTACTCTTCGGTCTCCTGCAATGTGTTCTCTACCCAATTTTGCGGGTTCATGTACTTCTCTATTTCTGGACTTTGGGTATGCACATAAGGAGTTTCCTTCTGTTCCACTCTTAGTTTAGAAATTACCCCAAAGGGTTCATAAGACCATGTAAAGCTAAGAGGGAAATTCATTTGTTTCAGTAGGAGGTCTACTTCCTCTCCTGCTTCTCTACTCTTAAAGATAAAAGGTCCTATCTGTGTCTTAATTCTGAACTGAAACCTCTTCTTAGCTGCCACAAAATGGATGTTGTCTGAGTGGATTATTTTCCTGATGTACTCCAAGGAAAATATTCTCATTGGAAGGTACTTGGGCAACTTATATGGTAACAGCTCTAAGCCATAAACTATGATTTTTGTAAATGACTGGTATAGGTACCAATCTCCTGTTTTCACCTGTTCACTAAGATGCAACACTTTCTGAATATCCTCACTGATTCTTGGAATCTGCTGGCCACTTAACAAACAAGTTGCTTGATACAAAAACTGATCAATAAACTCTGTAAAATTGTGTTCCCGTGATTGTTTTCTAATGATGGAGGTCTAGAAAATAATGGACTGAGGCTCTCCTTAATGATTGTGTTTTTGCACTGCAAAGGGAAACATGTATGTCTAGAAGAAAATGAACATGTACATAAGAATGGAAGAATATCTGAACATTCCTTCAGTTACAAACTGAAAGAATTGTTCATGAATTACATGTGCAAGGAAGTGACCATAGTCAAAAGTGACTGATAGTCCTTCTTCTGTAGAAAGGGTGGATAGAAAGCCTAAAATAGGGTCATCTACCCATTTGTTTGAAAAGTAACCAAGTAAGCATGACAAAACAGAGATAATTTGTCTGGTTCTTTGGGGGAAGATAGAAGGGAGATAAGGGGAATTCTTCTTGGTGAGTTGAGAATCTTCTGGCATGAAGACCTAAAAAATCCTGGCTCTTTAGGGGAAGGTGAGTTTTGGATAAATTTCTTTACGAGCTTCAAGGGAAAAAGGAGTCAGAGAGTCACTGTAGGGGACCTAAAACATTTGGTTTATACTTTCAAAGGTGATGGTGAAAAGGATTTCACTGTTGGGGGGAGATGATAGCCCTCTTACTTGAGAGATAAGAGGCATGACACTTGAGGAAGAATTCAGGGAAAAAGTAGGATTGGGGGAAGACGAATAGGGGTAGTCTAGACTACTAGAGGTTGATCTCGTCAAATTGGTCAAGTTAAGTGTCACAAAACCAACAACATAATTCTAAGAGGTCGAGTTTACACTGTGCCTCAAAAATTTTATAGTCTTGTTCCACTAGGGGGATGTGGTCTAAATCCACAAGGGGAGTAAGAATGGGGTTTACTACAGTGGCAGTTTTGGGGGCCATCATGGTAACAAAATGAAATTGGAGGGAATGGCAGGTGGAATGCAGAGGCTTACTATTAAATTTGCAAGAAAGCTAGGATGTAATTCCTCTGTAAACAGTTGCCGACAAGAAAGAACATAGAGGGCTCGGGAGTAGTGAAACAGTAGGAAAATGAGAAAGGGATGTGAGCACAGGAGAAATTGAGCTTTATAGATTCATAATTGGAGCGGGACCATTGGATAAATGACTGTCCAGGAGCAAAATTTACTCAGCAATGGGACGAAGGCAACCAGAGGGACCTGCAACAGAATTGGTGTAACGGTCATTGATGTGGCGGCTCATGATAGGTGGATGGAGATGTGGGATTGTTGGCGGGAAGTGATAGGCAGAGGGTGACGTAGCCAGGAAGGCGAGTTGCGCAGGAACGGAGGAAACCGCTTTTGGAGGGGGTTTGAAATCATGAGGGGAAGACACGTAGCGATAGGGAAACTGCTTTTCGGACCTCCCCCCCCCCCACTGTTAAAGACAAATAAGCCTAGGGGGGGTTCCGAAAAGGCTTTAGAGCCATTGGATCAAAACAAGATCACGATTGGGTGTGGGGAGGTGTGCAAAGTTTAATGCCGACAGTCCCACATCATATCTCGGGCAAATATCTCTTTAGACTAAGGTCTGACTTTGGACAAATCAACATATTTAGCCAATTACATAATAAATCAACTTTTTTCCTAAACTAATGTAACTTAACCTAATTAGGGTGCATTTAAAAGTACAAACCCTGATTTATTTTGCCATTTTTAAAGGACTAAGAATATCTATTCAAACAACTAAACTAATCTAACAACTGCAATAATCCAGATTAAACTGTTCGATTAATTTATTCACCTATTCCACCTACCAAATCTCAGGCAAGATTATATTGTTTGGCTAAATTATTCACTCTAATCTCATTGACATGAATTGAAATTTGCTTGAACATGATTAAATTGTATGTTTCAAACAAAATAGAAGTATTGTGGCATTTTAAACAAGCTGCACACAATTTCATGAATTTATTCTCTATAAAATTATTGGACTCTCAGTGGCACTTCAACTGGCATCACTTTCACATTTATTCATTTTTTTTGTGGGGTTCTTTCATCATTTTCTATTTTTTCTATTTATATACCCTCTTTTCATTTTTCTATCTTTCTTTTTAGGAAATCATTTGCAGTATGCAATATTATTTACAATCTGAAATACTGAAAGAAATAATTCAATCATCATTTGATCCTATAAATTATAGGACCCTAACAGTGGCTCCAGCTGGGGATGGCACTCTCCTTGTGAGGTGTCAAGAATAGTAGACTAGTAGCCTTGAATCATTATCTTCAATGTTTGACTGCATTTGACTTTTTGTGGTTGTTGTAGTTATGGTGGAAAAATGACTAAAAGCTTTGGGCCTTCTCCACAGGCTTCAACTTTTAGATATAAGCTACCCTATCATGACAGTACAAAGTAAATGGTATATATAATGGGTGTGATTAAAACTACTTTTACTCCTGAAAAACATAATGTTTCAGCATCCTGCCATTGATAGGTCCTCCAGGAAGCTCTATTCCATCCATGTCCTCCAAAAAACGATGCACTATTACCCCTGTAAGCATGAATAATGTAAGGTCCCATCCACAAATTATCAAACTTACCATGCTTTCCTTTCTCTTCTCTCCTGGAACCCATTTCAGAACATGATTGCCGCTCTAAAAATCATCAGCCTTAGATCTTCTCTCAAATGTTTTCTTGATACTTTCCTGGATCAACTGAATTCTAGTGTGAACCTCCTCTCTTGACTGTTGCAGGTGAATTGTTTGATTTATTCTCCTCTGTAGATCATTTGGTTCAATCTCCAGTTCTTGAAGCATTTTCAAAACAGGATTTCCCAATGAAGTTGGAAAAACAACATCTATTCTATAAACTCGCTGGTATGGAGACATGCTGATTGACTTCTTGGTAGTAAATCTGTGTGCCCATAATGCATTAACAAGCTTGTTATGCCATGATTTCTTGTTATCCCGCAAACACTTTTTAATTAACCAAGCTTTTGTTGGAAGATTCCGCCAATCCATTTCCATGAGGATAATAGGTTGTAGAATGTCCCAAAGTGAAAATCTACTATCCTCTTTGCCCTGAATGTTGGAGCATTATCTGTAATGATTTTCCTAGGGCATCTGAATCTTGAAAGGATATTGTTCTCTAGGAATTTAATGATTAATGCATCAGAGGCTTGTCTAGTAGGTACGACTTCTATCCATTTTGTAAAGTAATTAGTGGCTGTAATAATCCACTTATGTTGGGCGGAAGAGGAAGGGTGAATTTCTCCTATAAAGTCAAGGCCCCATTGTTGGAAAGGAATTTCAACAGATATGGGCTTTAAGGGTAAATGAAATAGTTTCCTTTTGCCTTCAAATATTTGGCATTTGTGGCATGAGGTGACTTTCTTTTGGACATCAGAAAATAAGGTTGGCCAATAAAATCCTACTCTTAGGATCTTTTTGGCTACTGTATTCCAGTATAGGTGTCCACTGCAGTCTCCTTCATGAAATTCCTGTATCACTTTATCTGCTTCATTCTTCAATAAACAATTTAGTAAAACTCCACCAACATCTTTCCAATACAGATTTTTATCCAAAATAAAAAATTTCATAGATTTGAGTTTAATAAATCTAGCTTTCGGTTTAGTCAAACCAAGAGGAACTTGTAAATGATGTAGAACAAAAATAATGTCTGCATGCTAGGGAGAGGTAGCAAACGCTTCTACTACCAGTGGAGTCACCATCTCATCTAGTTCATTGAATAATGCTAGAAAATTTATATCCAAAGCATGTAAATTAGATTCATCCATTAACTTTGATAACCCATGACCCTTAATGAGTTTGGTAGGTCAGATTTCAATGTCATATTCTAATATAATGGAAATCCACTTACCCCTCTTCCCATCAAGATAGTTTTGGGTCAATATATCTTTAACCGTTGCATTTGGAACAAAGGCAATTATATGTGAATAGAGGCTATACACTCTAAAATATTTTATTGCTTTTACCATAGCAAAAGCTTGTTTTTCAATGATGTCATATTTTAATGCAACATCTCTTAAATCTTTGTTAAAGAAAGCAATAGGCTGTTCATGGCCTTCACTATTCTATAAGAGAACTGCAACAATCGTGTGCTCATAAGCAAATGAGAAAATAAGAAAGCCTTTTGTAAAATCTAGACTAATCAACATAGGAGCTTGAGTTAAAGCCTATTTTACCTTGTCAAATCACTGTTTAGCTTCAATGTTCCATTTCACCTCAGTGTCTTTCCTTAACATGTTTTTTATATTCTTTAAAAGCTCTGCTAGATTAGGAATGAATCTCCTCAGAAAATTGATCTGTCCAAGGAAAGATTGAACTTCCTTTACATTTATAAGGGGGTTAATTTTTAATATAGCTTCGATTATGCTGGGATCTGTTTTGATTCCTTCCTTTGAAATTATGTGTCCCAACAATTTTTCTTCTTGTAAGCCAAACGATGTTTTTTGGATTGAGGGAGATACCAAATCTCCTACATTTTTCAAAGACTCTAGTCAGGTGAAGTAAGTGTTCCTCATCTGTTTTTGAAAAAATAGTGATGTCATCAAGATATATGACTACAAAATGACCCATTTCATCTGCAAAGGTAAAGTCCATTGCTCACTAGAAAATGGAACCAGCATTCATTAGACCAAAAGGCATCTTCACATACATGAAAGTGCCCCAGGGTGTAGTAAACATTGTCTTCTCTTGGTCTTCGGGGTGTACTAAGACTTGATTATAACCAGAAAAGCCATCTAAAAGGGAAATTCTGTTGGATCCAACCACCTTCTGCAGAACGTGGTCCATCTTGGGCAAAAGGTAATTGCCTTTTAAAGAGGCTTTATTCAAATTCTGAAAATCAATACAGAGTCTGATTTCTCCAGTCTTTTTCCTAGTTGGGACCAAATTAGACACCCATTTTGAATATCTTAAGGGCACAATGATCTTTGGATCATACATTCTTTTAAACTCTTTTTCAATAAGAGACATAAGCATTGGGGTGATTCTCCTTAATTTCTTCTTAAAAGGTTTATGATCTTCTTTTAAGGGAATCTTATGTTGTATAATGCTGGTGTCATAGGATTTTAAATCCTCATAACTACAGATGAAGACATCTATGCATTCTTTGAACAATTCAATGTACTTTAGCTTTTCTGTTGAGGGTAAAGATTTGAACAGTTTGATTATCTTAGGTTCTTGTTGAGTTCCAATATTACATTCGTCAACTCCAGCTCCAGTGGGTTCAATTTTGGGCTTCTTAGCTACATCATTAAAGTCAAACAAGTCTTTTAATGGAGCTAAACCTCTAGGCAAAATATTGTCTTTCAGTTGTAAAATTTATGTTTCTTGTTTCTCTTGATCTATTTCTCTTAATTCTAATTTATTCACACTATTATGTACAATATCTTCTAAATCACATTCTGTATCTATATAAGCATCTTCAAACTCATCCTTATATTGCAAAAAACTCTCAATCTGGGCATCATTTCCAAAAACCTGCCAGTATCTAATGTTATCAGGTACAGTAGGTCTGTTCTTTACTTTGAAAATATATTGGTGACTAGTACGAAATGGTAATTTACAAGTACTAGCCGAAGTAACAAGACTGTCATGCAAGATGTTTTAATCTATAGAAGCCACAAACATACTATATTTAATGGAAGATTCCAGAAAATCCAACACAACATTCTTATAGGCTCTCATCCTAGGATGTTTAGCAGAATATTCCCCTTTAATTTGTTTTATTACCAACTCAGAATCTCCATGAATGGAAATTCATTTAACACCCAACTTCTTTAAAAGTCGTAACCCTAAGATTAAGGATTTGTACTCTGCTTCATTATTAGAACATTGGAAATTCAATTTATAGGAATGACGCTATGCGTGATTAGTTTTCAAATTTGAAACCCATATGCCAGCTCCCGACCATTCTTTACTAACAAATCCATCAAAACTCAAATTCCATAAGGTTTCATTTGAGTTATCCTATTCATTGATTAATGTTTGACATTCCTTAGTGTGACATAACACAGTGTTTTGATTAGGAACTTGTTCCTGTACATTTCAATCATTATATAAAATAAATGAGTCAAGGTCTGAATGGACAGAATATAAGGGATAATTATGAGGTCTCTCATGAGTAGTGACCATGAATTTCATGGGTTTTTCCCTATATAGTCTCCTATTCTAACCAAATACTGGAATTGTAGCGTAAGACATATCCATTTGTAGGGTTCCTTGGATTTTAGCTCCCCATGAACGTGAAAGCAACATGCCATATTTAGGAGGTATGTTAGCAACACCTATGTCCATTACCACACTTTTGGAAGGTATTTGGATTAAGTTGACACATAAATCCTTAATATGTCCAAGGCACTTTACTTGATTGGATTCAAATGAATACAAATCTTTGTATCTTCTAGTGATATCTAATCCCAATTTTTCCATGATTGCCTTAGGCATTAGATTATGAGAGGCCCCTGAGTCAAGCATAGCATTATGTAAGATTTTATCATGAATGTTTAAGCTAATGTAAAAAGGTGGTACATCTCCATCTTGGAGTTTACCATCAAATTCCGGGCCAAACAATATTTTTAATTTATCGTCTGATACATTGATTGTATCAGTATTTTCTCCTATGATTAAAGCTTTCATTACTTATGATCTGTATGTCGTTTTGTTCATCAGTTATGTTAGGGGAATGGGTATTTTGAGCTTTGCCAATTCATGTTCTATATTAAATGATCTCTGAGTTTTGTTTAAATTGACAACCTTTTGTTTATCAACCAAATCCTTTTGGGATATGTCTCTTTTTTGGCTAGTGGAGGGATCATTTGTTTGAATTGATTTGACTACAACGTCAGGTCTTTTTTGATTGGAACCTTAGGATTCTTTCTATCAAGAATCTCAATGTTCTTCTTAGCAGGTGTATCATCTAGCTTTTTAGTTGGAGTATCAAGGGTTTTCCTACTCAGGTTGTATTGCTTATGGACCTCTATAATTGCATTTTCAAAACCTTTTTTATACTCCTCTGATTCTTCAGGTTCTATTTCATCTCAGGATAGCAGAAAAATGTCTTGTTCTTCTTTAGTAAGAAAAGTATAATCATTGTCATTTACTCCCATTAAATTTATTTGAGTATCATCTATATCATTAGCTATCTCTGCCTCCTCATCTGTGTAGTTCTCTTGGAAAGGAGGTTTTACCTGCTGATCTGGACCTTTTGGGTCCCTTTGTTTGATCTATGGTTGGTTTCTTCTAAAATTTGGATTCCTGATTTGACCAGTTTGGTTTTCTCTAGGAGGAGGCCTATCGGTTATGCTTATTCTATCCATTATTTCATCCACAGTTCTAAGTAAACTGTCTATTTTATAATTAGTGGTAATAAGATGAAGGTTCCTCTTTGATAGTATCCCCGTGGTCAACGTTTAATTTAGCTTTTTTGGCTAATAAATTAGCCTCAATTTTGAGTGCATTTGCTTGCATTTTCTCTAAGGTAGTGGGATATCTTTGTCTGAGTTGATATGCCATATCAACATTGAATCCTTCTAGGAAATGTATAAGGGCCAAGCCCGAGGGAGGTTTAATGGTAGCCAGAATTGCATTGTAAACCTTATTAAATTTGTCACATTATCTTCTATAGTTTCATTAGGTCATCTCTTTAGGCTTTTGTATTCATTAAGGATTTGAAGAAGACTCTTTTTGGTTTCCCACCTATTTAGGAAAGATTGGTGAAAGACAACAAGGTCAACTATACTACCCGCTGCTAAGTTTTTGAACCATTTTCTTACTTCTCCACCTAAACTCTAGGAAAAAAGCCTCAGTTTTACATCATTCTCATCTACTTCATGAAGATCGAAGAAATCATTCATTTGATCTATGTTCAGTTGTGCATTGATAGCACCAGTGCTATTGAATTGAGGGATCCTGGTTTGATAGTCTTGGGGCATATCATGCAACTGGGCAGGTAAAACCAGGGGGCATAACGAGCATCCATGTTGGGTGGAACAATCTGTGGTCTTAAGGGAGGTGTAGATTTAGGATTTGTGGGAATAGGTTGGGTTACTATTTGTGATGCTATTGGATGAGTAGTAGAAATTATAGAAGGGGTGGGGCCAACTGATGTTGGATGAACAGATTGTGAAGAGAAATATGATGCTGCAATAGTAAGAGCAGAAAGTTCAATAGATTGCTTAATATAAGCTTGGTGCACAACTTGATCAAGTGCTGATACAAGATCCTGCAATTTGTCAAAGTTTTGGAGGGCTTGCTAATCCAAATCAGGTTCAATAGATGGTTCTACAGGTTTGTAGGGCTATAAAATAGTTTCATCAATTATTGTTTGATAAAAAACTTTTAGATTTGGTCCTGAAAAGATTGTGTTCAAATGGTAAGTCAAATTGAATATCTTGTATAGTATCGAGGTTTTCAGGAAGGGAATTTGCCCTAGAAAGGGAGTTGTTACTTCCTTGATTTTCAACTAAACTTCTCTTCCTTAGTATCTTTTCAGGATCGTCTAAAATTTCGGGTGGTTCTGGATCAAGATTAGATCTGGTATGAATTCTTTTTGCAGCCAGACCTTAAAAGTGAAGAACAACATGTAATCCTTTATTTCTAAAATTTGAACCACTGTTCTTCTTGAAATAAAGTTTTCTGAATTAGGGAAGTTCACCCTATGAAAAGAAATGAAGGATTATTTTAATTCCCCAATATGGTCGCTAGAATGTTAGCACTTTGTAATTTGCCGAGGTTGCAAAAGAAAATCACAAAGGTAACCACAAACCTACTTTGGAAGTTGGGATCTAGCCCTTCCAGCTTCATAGAGGGCTCTCTCTGTGAGATTTAGCTTTGTTGTATTAGATATTAGGCTAGTTATGAGTGTCTGAAGTTTGGTTTTTAAATTGATTGGTTGACTAAGTGTCTGAACCTTCCATTGGGCTATGGAGTCTACAGTTCAACAGGGATCTATTTCAGCTTTTAAAAGGAGTTTCATAAGGCAAGGTAGCTAAACTAAATGAATCCTTTATATTTAAGTGAAATGGAATGGAAGAAAAGATATAAGTTCAATAGAAGTTAAAGAGAAATTAAGAATTCCTTAACATGACATCAGAAGAAAACATAGAAATTATCTACAACCAGAAGCAGTGTATTTTTCAGCAAATTCTATTCATAATTTTCTGTAAAATAATTCAGATTTCAGAAAACATAAGAATGGAAACAAAGTAATAACACATTAACAGTGAAAGAAGCACATCGCCAGATATTCTAACACATGAATTGTATGAAGAATGTCCTTTTTATTACTGATCAACCCATCAAATGATAATAGTACGATAGCGTTATGGAATACAAAAATCCATGCAGAAATCAACCCTTGATACTTCTAAAAGAGAAGTATTTATAAGACATTTACAAAAAATCTTGTCAAAACCAACTTGGATGTATATAGGAATTCCTAAACTAAATCTATCTAACTTATTACAAATATTTAGGAAAATTTGAACTATCCGAAATGCTGATACTAAATTTATGGAATTGCTGACTATCTGACCCTTTGAATCTTGCTATTTCGTTGATGTTGAGCTGTACAACCAAATCAGCTGCTTACTTTAGTAATTCACATAATTTATCCCAACGCTTCTCATTAGGGATAGTTGTCTTCAATAACTTTATGTAAACCTCATCCACTTTAGTATATTTATAAAAAGTTGGTTTAGTGATAAATATGTGTTTCATTTCATACTAAATGTCCAGGTCATGTGCCATTGCTTCCAAGAATGCTTTTCCTGTCATGCCGATTCTTCCACATGTAACTTTAGAACTGTCTTTAGCTTTGGTCAACAATTTCTCACTGTAATCGGACCACGTATTGAGCTTATCGTTTATTACCAATAAATTAGGAAGTCCCTTTTTGTATAGGGCTTCCAACTTGTTGAAGAATCTTTGTACACCAATTTCCAGAATCTGACACTTTTCTTCAAGCTACCTCACCAAATTTCTCTTAGTCAGCACCTTCTTGACTTCTAGTATAGTTTTTTTTCTATCTTCAATCTCCATCTCTTCTAGTTCCTGTTTATTTTTAGAGTTCTGGAACTTGATGAGCTTAGTAGCTTCACTGGGTTTGTCACCCAACTGTTTTCTGACTTCTTCAATGGCTTCATTAGATCTTTCAATCAGTGCTTGTTGCTCAAATATGATTTGTATTGAAGGCCAAATATCTATCATATCTTCATTGATCCATTTCCAAATATTTTCTTTGACTTGGGCCAAGGTATGACCCATGGCAGTGTCTTTTTCCATCTGCTGCAATCTCTTGGACAATGTCTGGCATTTTTGTACTTCTGTTAGGAGGGAATTCTCATATCTTGTATTTTGCTCTTGTAAGGTCCTCACATCATGTCTTAACTTATTTTTTTCTTCTTACTATATAAACATGTTTTCCAGGGATTGGGCTAACTTAATTGAATCATCTGCAGTTGATGTGGGAAGTACTATAGAAGAGGATGTGCCTAATATTGTAGTTGTTGTAGGAATTCCTATTTGAATTAGGGATGCAATTGGTACTGCATCAAGAGGAACTACTACAAGTTGTGAACTCTGTTGCTTCTCTTTGATCAGCTTGTCCATCTCTGCTTCCATCTCCTTGATCTGTGCACTTTGCTCCACTAGTAGCTTCAACGTTTATTCTTTCTGTAACTCAGTCTCTCTTAACTCCTTTGCTTGGGGATCTTCAGTCGCAGGCAACTTCAATTGTTTCTTTAGGGCTTCCATGTTAGCATTCTTTTTCTTAATAATTTCTTCCATGGCCTTTGAATTACCAGGATCAAAACCTGCTTTGATCACCATTTCCTCCAAATATTTAATTTTGTTGTCTTTAGCAAGAGAGGAAACTTTCTCTAGTTTAATCTGAGATTGAACATTATTTAAAGAAAGCTGTAGTTTTGAAGTAGTGAGGATAGTTTGTGTGAAGGTTGAGTAGACCATTTCTCCTATTTGCCTGTGCATGTCCATTTGATCCAAAGGATGAACACCCTTTGCCTCAAACTCAAAGGTAGTCTGCTTGAAGTCAACCGCTAATTTTGGTTGTGGAACCTGTGCCTATAAGAATGCCATATGCATTCTTCATTTTTTTGTGTCATAGGTTGAAATGAGTCTGTGTTGGATTGAGGAAGACTGCTTTCTGAATTGAGCAAAAATGTTGTCATGAAGGGCTTCATTCCTCTGTTTAATTTCTTTATATTTTTGGAAAATGTCCAACTGCCTTTGCTATGTGAATGTTTGTAGTGTGTGAGGTGTTGTACCTGGAGTCTCTTTAGTAGTCAAGGATGATGAGAATCGATGGTACTGTTATCAAACTTCAAAGTTTGAAGTCCATAGAGTACAATAGTACCCTATGTTTCCTCCATTAGTGGGAAGACTATCTTAGAGCCTGCCTTAATCTTCTATATGTAGATATTAAATTCTTTGGCTGAGACTTCTGTGACTGAAGGAGAGGCCGCCTCTCTCAGTATCTTCTTGGTCTTTTCTCTGGGTATAGGCATATCTGAGGAAATTTTGGAAAGAACCTTCTCTTCGACCTCTTGCAATGTGTTCTTTACCCAATTTTGCTGGTTCATGTACTTCTCTATTTCTGGTGTTTGGGTATGCACATAAGGAGTTGCCTTCTTTTCCACTCTTAACTTAGAAATTACCCCAAAGGGGTCATAAGACCATGTAAAGCTAAGAGGGAGATTCATTTGTTTCAACAGGAGGTTTTCTTCCTCTCCTGCTACTATGCTGTTACAGATAAAAGGTCCTGTGTCTTAATTATGAACTGAGACCTCTTCTTAGCTACCACAAAATGGATGTTGTCTCAGTGGATTATTTTCCTGATGTACTCCCAAGGAAAATATCCTCATTGGAAGGTACTTGGGCAGCTTGTATGGTGGCAGCTATGAGCCATAAACTTTGGTTTCTGCAAATGACTGGTATAGGTACCAATCTCCTGTCTTCACCTATTCACTGAGATGCAACACTTTCTAAATATCCTCACTGATTCTTGGAATCTGCTGGCCACTCAGCAAACAAGTTGCTGGATACACAAACTGATCAATAAACTCTGTAAAGCTATATTCCTGTGATTGTTTTCTAATGATGGAGGTCTAGAAAATAATGGACTGAGGCTCTCCTTGTTCATTACATTTTTGCATTGCAAAGGGAAACCTGTGTGTTTGGAAGAAAATGAACATGTACATAAGAATGAAAGAATATCTAAACATTCCTTTAGTTAAAACATGTGCGTAGTTTAACATCGACCGTCCCACATCATATCTCGAGCGGATATCTCTTTAGTCTAAGGTTCGACTTTGGACAAATCAACATATTTAGCCAATTACATAATAAATCAACTTTTTTCCTAAACTAATGTAACTTAACCTAATTAGGGTGCATTTAAAAATGCAAACCTTGATTTATTTTGCCATTTTTTAAGGACTAAGGATGTCTATTCAAACAACTAAACTAATCTAACAACTGCATTAATCCGTATTAAACTATTGGATTAATTTATTCACCTATTCCACCTATCGAATCTCAACCAATATTACACTATTTGGCTAAGTTATTCACTCTAATCTCGTTGAAATGAATTGAAATTTTCTTGAACATGATTAAACTATATGTTTCAAACAAAACAAAAGTACTGTGGCATTTTAAACAAGCTACACACAATTTCATGAATTTATTCTTTACAAAATTATTGGACTATTAGTGACACTTCAACTAGCATCACTTTCACATTTATTCATTTTTTCTGTGGGGTTCTTTTATCATTTCTTTTTATTTTTTCTATTTTTTCTATTTATATACCCTCTTTTCATTTTTCTATCTTTTTTTTTGGAAATCATTTGCAACATGCAATATTATTTACAATCTGAAATACTGAAAGAACTAATTTAATCATCATTTGATCCCATAAATTATAGGACCCTAACACCACCATTATAAATTATAATGATATGTGGATGAATTAATTTAGGTTTAGGTTTTATGATTTTTTAGATTTTAGTTGACCCCTTTTGGATTTTAATTTTGTTCATTTATTATTTATTCATCCTCCCTTTGACTCTTCTTTCATTCACTGTCCTAATGATGGATCCCCTTTGGAATTCGAAACGTCGACAAGATTCATGTGACACAGTGGAAAATCCAAACTATTTTTATCCAAAATAAGACCGCATACGTTTAAAGCTAACAAATAAATATGTATTTTAGCTAGTTATTGGAAATCAAATAGAGCAAGACTTGACCAACATTTTGAATTTCATAATACATAATTCATATCAATATATAACATATGAGGTTATATTTTGGTAACCATTAGCAAATTATATTCAAGTTATTTATATAAACTTCAACACTAAGGACAATGGAAGAACAAATGGAAATATCATTGGCTCAATGGTAAATAAATTCATACTCATTATAACATCAAGAATCAATGAATTGATATTTGATGCAATCTTCTTCCTCATTGTAACACACCTAACCGACCCCTTGAATGCAAATAACATGTAAATGCGGAACTACGCTGGTGAGCTGGGACATATTAAATAGGTTGGTGAGTCGAGGACAAATTTTGAGGGCCATGTTGCCCAGACACGTGTATATGTGTCATGGGGGCCGTTCTTCCCATGCACGTAATTGTGTTGTAGTTTAGAGCTAGTATTCTCATGTATACATGTCTTATAATTTGAGGATAGGAGACCTAGTAATGTAATCTTGTAATACATGCATATTAATAAAATAAAATGGTGGCAGACGGAAAGACAAAACCAGAATGGGGGGATGAGACTCCATGGATGGGTAAAAGAGACACTCTTGATATAATAATCATGAAAAGTGTCCATGCATATAACCAAAGTCCATTAAGGGCTTAGGGAGGGCCAGGTGGCAAAAAACAACCATGCATACAAAAGAGGCATGTTTGGCACTATGAGGGATTAAGTAGGGGATTAGTATGGATGATTCCTCAGGATGGATTTCTAGTGGATGGTCATGGAAGCATGAAGACCATCGTGGAAATGGAAACTTGTAAGGGTTCCTGGAAGACCCATAAAGGAAACAAAACTCCTTAAGGACACAATACTATTGGTTGGAGTTTGTTGAGCTTGATAACTTAGTTGTGTGAGGCCTAGAATGGTACTTAGAAGGCTTGTGAGGGCAGTGGAACTCTTGGAAGCCATAAGATTACTAGCTGGAGGCTATTGAGCTTGGTATCTTGGTTGCACGAGGTCTGGAATGCTACTTGAAAATTCTGTGAGGGAAATGGAACTCCTACAAGCCACAATACCACTAGTTGGAGGCTATTGGGTTTGGTGCCTTGGTTGTGTAAGGCTTGGAAGGTACCTGGAAGGCGTGGGAGGACAATGGAACTCCTAAAAGCTACAATACTATTGGCTAGAGGTTTCAAGTCTTGGTACTTGGCTGTGTGAGGCTTGGAAGGGTACTTGGGAGCCCTATGATGGAAGTGGAACTCTTGGAAGCCATAAGACTACTAGTTGGAGGTTGCTAAGCTCGATATCTTGTCCTGTGTTTGATGGTATTGAAAATGTACCATATTTTGGGTGAGTTGATGACCATTGAGTCAAAGCCCCATCTCGAGGGTGACACACTGTTGAATGAGAACGAAAGGCACAATCTATGGCTGGGTGGAATATCAAAGGCCTACAACTAGTTTCCATGAATTAAAAGATAAGAAATTAACTTCTATAATTATTTCCACTACAATGTATTTATATGCTTAGTAAATTTTCATGAATTTTAATTAAGCATATTCATGTTAAAATATATTTTGCACATGCATTGCACAATGGCATGCATTTAGTTGTGTATAACATTATTCCATAATTCCTAAAAGAAAAGGGGATTTTTTGGTTACAAGTTTCTAGGGATTTCTGGCACAAAATTGATTCTTCAACAGAGGCAAGAATAAGCTGACAATTGCTAGAGGTATGTTACAACTGCGGACCCTCGAGCTCTATATGGGGAAATGATAACTCTAGTAATGGAGAAGAGATTTAGCAAGATCAAATGTTCCCACTCTTTACTATCTCCACACACACCAATCTCACCATAAACTCAACTTAGTCACTCAAGAAAATTTTCCATTAGGACAACCATAGTCCCCTTTTCCCAAGTTTTCTAGGATTTTAAACGAAAATTTATTTTTAGAACACACCCCCCCCCCACCCCCCCCACACACACACACACTCTTACTTATCAACCTTAACTTAAGTGTTTAGTCAATTAACTTGAATTCCAATTACTTTTTTGTTTCTTGATATCGAGGGTGCTAAGTCACTTTTTCCCTTTACATCACATAATTCCAAGGGTGCCACAACACTTACCCTTTAAGTATCTATACTAATTGAGGGGAACATTGACATGATGACATAGGCAACTGTTAACTCTAGGGTAACCTTTCATTTTGAGAATAATGATGAATATAAATTAAAATGTGTCTACCTTAATGTGCACCCCCTATTTACCTTGTGTGACCAAATTTGTGGTCCAACCCTCATGACATCATGCAAAGACAAGGTGAGAGTGCCTAACACTTTCCTACATAAGCCATCGCTGGAGTGTTGGTGGGTGGAATTAGAGATGTTGTTCCACCCCTCCAAGGAAGATTCAACTTGTGCCATACAACCCCATTACCCATGTGTGACTCATTTGACAAGCATACACCTTGTGCTTGCATCCACTATACATGTCATCAATATTTATAAACTTATTTATCATTGAAAATTCAAATTCAATATCAAGTAGTACTAAATAATCAAACCAGAATCACTTCCCATCACACATCTATGCACCTTTGTGGTATCCTATCACACTCAAACATTCTTCATGTAACATCTGATTATAACAATTTGTCATTATAAATTATGCCTTGCAAGTAGCATCAAAATAATCACTATCAACTACTCACATCATATTATACCATTTCTTCTATCATCTACTAACATCAAAATCATCAACATGGTCTATCCTGATTGTTAGAGTTGCATAACAAGAATTACCATCACATGAAATAATAACCAGATCATTAGTATTTGATGTCCTCATTATTATAGTGTGATTCATAATATTTATCTCATGAGTCAAAATAAAACTGAAAATGCCTATCTGAATTCAAGCTAGAATGGAGCAATACTTACATCCCCTCTCAATCTAAACTTTTCTTGAAGTTTCAAAACAAGAAGGGAAATTGTCGACACATATCTTCATCTTCCCAAGTAGCTTAACCAAGAGTATAACTGTCACGATGGAACTTTACTTGGTCCACTAGTTGATGCCTAAGATATCGAGAATGCTAGTCTAATATGTGAATTGGGTTGCCCATCACTATCCTATTGTTCGATACTTGTACATGACTCAAATCAACAAAATGCGATGGATCAAATATTTAGTGATGTAAGATAGAAACATGAAACACATCATGCATTCACTCTAATGCAGGTAATGCAAGTCAATAAGTCACTAGTTCTTTCTTATTTATGATTTTAAACGATCCAATGAACTGTGGAGACAACTCTGCTCCCCTTCCAAATTTTATTTAACTCTTTTGAGGTATGACTCTTAAGAATAATTTATCTCCAATATCATAACTCTAATCGATGTGATGAGCATCAACATAAGCCTTATGTCTGTCTTGATATTCCTTTAGCCTTGCTTTAATCATAGTCATATGTTCATGTATTATCTTAGGCCTTGTTAGAACCCTACCTTTGATTCTATCCTAACTTAGGGGCATCCTACAAGGCTTTCCATATAAAAACTCAAAAAGGTAACATTTTGATGGAACTTTGATAATTGTTATTGTATGAAAATCCCACAAGCATTAAAATTTGTTTCTAGTGCTTTTGTTGTTCCATTACATACATATGCAACATATCTTCTAGAATCTAGTTAGTTTTCTCAATTTGCTAATGTTTCTTTGGATAATAGGTCATACCAAAATTTACTTGAGTTTCTAAAGCTTCTTGGAAACTCATCTAAAATCTACTAGTAAACACAACTCCCCTATTTGAGATGATTTTCTTTGGGACTCGTGCCATCTTACAATTTCATCAATAAATACTCAAGTTATGTTAGGAGACTTATATGTAATCTTGATTGGTATGAAGTGAGCACTTTTGGTCAAGGTGTCCACAATGAAAAATATAAAGTCATGTCTCCTTACCATCATCGAGAATCCCATAATGAGGTCCATCAAAAAAACTTTCAATTTTGACTTTAGCATTGCATGAGGTTGTAATAATCCTTTTAGATGTCCATGTTCTATCTTCACTAGTTGACACTAAACACATTGCAACAAAATTTACTATTTCCTTCTTCATTCCTTTCCAGAAGAACAATGATTTTAATTCATCATTCATCTTTTTGACACCAAGATGTGCTATGTACACAACCCAAGGCACTTCACTTAGAATCAATTGAAGTAGTTCTTTGTTTGGTAGTACGCAAATCCTTCCATGAGATCGTATTAGAACATCATTGTCGAATGCATATCTCTCAAAATTTGGTATTCTCTTCATTTTCCTCTAAGTCCATCTTGACCTCCTTCTACCATTCATCTTCAACTTGCAATTCAAGTGACTTCTCTCTTAATTATATTTATAGGGATAACAAATAATATATGAGGCCTTAATATTAAGGAATTTGCCACTTTGTTCATTGTTCCCTTTCTATATGTAATATCATAGTCATATTCACTAATTAATTTTGTCCACCTTCTTTGTCTTACATTTAAATTTTCATGCGTGAAGATAACTTGCAACCCACAACGGTTAGTTTTAATTGAATCTTTCTTCCAAGAAAGTAATATCTCCAAAATTTTAATATGCTAATGATAGCTGCCGTTTTTGGATGATGTGTTGCATAATTCTCCTCATGTGGTCGAAGCTTCCTTAATGCATGTGCTGTCACTCTTCCATGTTGCTTAATTACACATATTAAACCTTCTTTTGATGCATTGATACATACGAAAAAGTCTTGCTCCATGTAATGTTCCTTTTTCTGATGTTCCTTATGGCATGGATAGGATGGACTTTCAGAGTTGGGGCAAACAGGTCATAGGTGCAGGTTGGCATCCTTCGCGGGCCCAAGGGATTTTGGAGGGGTTTTTAGGATTTTTTATGAGGACTGATGGCATTTGCTTCGTATATTCCATCATTTGCATAGTTTTCTTTTCGTTCTATGGCATTCCGCCAACTTTCAAAAAACAATTATTAATGGGTTTGAATCAATTAATTATGTTTAAGGTGACATTTCGGGAGGATTACTTGACAAAACACCTTAGTGTAATAGCTCGTTGGAACCAAAACGAGAAAATCTACAAGACATGATGGTTAGAAGTGATTCTCAGTGACCCGAGGAGGCATAGTGGCCAATTTACCCTTTTCCTACATTAAAAAGAATATTTTAATTGAAATAAAAGAGCGAAAAGTGCTCCATGATTAAAATAATAATAGAACTGGAAGTCTTAGAGGGGTCCATTAGATTTATAAAAGATGAGGAGGAGGCCATTAGAAGAAATTTTAGATTTGATATTTCTTCCTGTATGAGAGGTTGGAAACTCGATTCTCTACTTCCTTGGTAGCCCTAGGATGGAAACTCTCAAGTGATTCAGTGAGATTGGGTGAGTACCCATCTCCCCTTGGTGAATTCATCCAAAACTCACAGGAGAGCTCAACAATACATATTAGTTTAGTTTGGAAGGTCAGCATAACAGTGCAACAAATTATCTTGGAGACCAACTTTTCATCTCAGCGATTTTGGTTGTATGTGCATGTAACCCCCGTTTACCCATTATAATAAAAGCTGAGAAATTTGCTATTCATTGTGTTATTGGATTGCAGTGCTCTATTTGTTTTATTTTACATGGTAATCTTTTGTTAATAGAATGTTGATTTTATGGTGAAATTTTGGGTTGAGTAAATTTATGCAAATTTAGCAAAATATCCAATTTGGGACATTATAGTTGTATCAAAACTAGTGTTCTTGCCATCATAGAGGTTTAATTTGTAGAGAAAATTCGAGCCAAAATCCAAGCTCAAGGGTTTCCATTGCAGATATTATTGTTTAAGGGCTCGACAAATTTTCCTATTAAACGCCCAACAATTTTTCTTCCAAATTGTCTTTGGCTTAATAAAGATCCGACAAATCGACAGGGAATTAAAAGAGCCATGAAGGATGAAACCATCAAAATTATTAGAAGACGAGGGCACCGAATCATGTTATCATGTTATAAGGAGGGCACAATTTCAATTATTAAAAGGTTGAGATTATTTTATGAGGGGCTGCAAATATTATGAATGTCGTAATTAATCAACGCTGAAGTATTAATTGGGATATGGATTAATATTCATTAAGCAGACATTTGGAAAGGCTGTGTTAAATTAAAAAGGGACCCGCATTGAAAAATTAAAATTCCAGGACCATTGTTTGGCCAAGGTCACAAGTTGATTGTTGGGAACCACAATTCGTCAAAAAAACCAAATTCTCCATATCGTGGGGCTGAGATTACATTGCCGTGAAGCACCAGGTTCGCAGCCTAGGTGCTGTCATTTCTATTTCTGCTGGAGAACGAATTTTCAATTGAATAAGGGCGTATTTATCTCTGTGAAGGCCAACGTATTTCTCTAAAAGGGCCGATTATTTTGGGAAGAGCTGTTGTGCGAAAGCCAAATTTTGGTGCGATTGGCGAGGCTGGAGCACGTGGAAATATAGGGCTTCCTCTTCCGCGCGAGCCTGGAGCATAATACTGAAATTTTTATCATTATTTTGAGCATGAATTCACTCTAGGTTTTAACTTTTTACAGAAATTACATGCGAATAAATTCCTAAAAGAAATATGCAATGTCTATAGCATAAAACAAAATAGATATAAAAAAGATTTTCCATTCTAAAATTAAGATTATCATGTTGATTTTTAATTAGGTTTTTTTTAATGTTACAATACATATATACATGTCATAAATCCCAATTCATTAGCTTTGAATTAGAACATTTGATTGGATCCCATACACAAAAAAGTCAAATTTTTATTTTATTTTATTTATTTTATTTTATTTTTTTTGGGGTTTCCTTAACTCCATAGAAGGGGTTACCGCCCGGTTCAAATCTTAAAATCCCCCAACAGGGGAGCTGCCGTCCCCCTCAAACCTCCCAACAGCAGGACCCCAACAAGGGGCTTCCGGCCCCTCTGTAACCCCACTGAAAGGGCGGGTTACAGGGGAGCTGCCGTTCCCCTCAAACCTCCCAACACCAAGGCCCCAACAGGACCCCAACAGGGAGCTTCCGGCCCCTCTGTGACCCCACTGCGCACGACTCAACAAAGGGCAGGTTGGCTGCCTCTCTAATCCCCGCTTCACACATAGGACTAGTCATGGAAAAAATATAACACACCTAACACCCGGCTTCAAGCCTAGGACTAGTCATGGAAAAAATATAACACACCTAACTCCCAGCTTCACCCGTAATGCTATTCACCCGTAATGCTACTCATGGAAAAAAATATAACACAACATTAACAGCCTATTTAAACACCAAGATCGATGGGTCCAGTGGGAAATTAAAATGTCGCGTAAACATTTAGTGGCACCTGAAAATCATATGGTTCGATTTCCATTTGTCATCTGTTTGTGAATCAGGGTTCACTCCTGCAGCGGTGCCCCGAGTTACAACTGTCTACAGTGGTCCTACAACAGATGATGGATCAATACGTGACAAGTTTGAACAGAGGCTCGAGTATTGTTACAGATCAAGTGTCAGTGTGCATCAACGTATATCATTTGGGGTGACTGCCGACAGGAAAAGACATAGTTAGTCTATGGTGCGACATAGAGCTGGCGCGTAGCCTTATAAATATCAACAACAAAGGAGTTTTATTTGTTGCAGATCCGATTTGTTGGGTTGATCTTCCAATGACCAATAAATTTGGAGAAGCCCCACCCAGAATCACATCCATTATGCATGTAGCAACTCCCAAGCAGTAAATTCAAGTTTGTCTTTGGTGATTGAAAATTCCAGATTGGCTGGGTACGTTACAGTATAGCTTCAACCTTCATCTCTCAGGATGAGAGGCTACAACACTTGGTTATTGGAGGTCGAATTCATAGGGAAGTATTCACTTCAACCAGTGGACTGAATTTCATTGAATTAAATCCTTGTGTTGGCCTAGAGAATATTTAATATTCAATTCCTATTGGCAGCACAAATTATTTCATGTTCAGATCAGACCAAGGTCCTATGGCAGCTTGGTGAAGAAACCGAGTTGTTGGTAGGCTACCTTCATTTTCGGAGTTGAATATTGTTGCAGAGGAAGTCAATAGAGAAGCAGTCCCAGGTTCTTGCATATTCTTCCTTCTAATTCTGTCTTCGAAATTCTTATCAATCCTGTTCTCAAATGATTTGAAGAAATTTGTTTACAATAGTACAATGATTGTGAGCCTTATATCATGTACAAACCCGAGTCATGTATTAGGTGCTGAGTGGGAATAATGTATGATGCTTGTGTTGTCAACAAGAATATAGTAGAGTTGGAATTTTGTATGTGGTCAGAGAGTTAAGTCTTATTCATATGTACGTTCGTAAGGTACCTTGCTGGACATTTTATTGAGTCAAAAACTGCTTACTGTAGTAGTCAAATGCCCATTTTTGTCATAGAAAATAGTCATATGTGCCAGGCAGATTTGAGGAAGAAATTGATGGGTATCCCTTGTAATAGTTACAATATTGAGAGGTTGAAAGTTGTTTGATGTCATTGCCATGTACTGTTAGAAGCCTTATATTTTTGTTGCTAATCCATGTCATGTTCGAATGAGTAAGTATACTGCTATAAAGGTCAGATGAGGTGTTGTAGCAGCCTTGTATTGTCATGTTATTGCCGACTGATTGTAGCTGAGTTACTAGTACCATTATTTCCTTATATGTTTCTGAACAATGGAGTTTTTAAAACACCTCTTAATTCAACACAACAATACATTAGAGGACTGCAATCTGGACCAAAAACCCAAGGAGGGGTAGGAAATAGGACATTGGATTTTTGCTCTTGGGACATATTTGAAGCAGATGAGGGTCACATGGAAAGTTCTCTTCAAACTTGATGAACTAAATGCTCTCCTTTCCAAAGTGAGCCAGTTAAAAGGGAATAAATTAATTTGGGCTCTAAAACTGGCTATGCTTATGCTCATACAATACAAGTTCTTGGAGGAACCTTGTGAAGGAGTTAGACATCCAGTTGCATCTTGTCTCAGTAACATCATGAGACTAATCGCCCCTATAGATCCTTACAATGATGATCTTATGAGGAAAGTTTTCAGACTGATAGTAAAGACTTTCCAGGACTTGGACAATAGTGCAAGCTCTACCTTTGGGAAGAAGTTGGAGATTTTAGAAGTCATGGCCATGGTCAGAACATATGAAGTCATGTTTGATCTTGAGTGTGATGATCTTATCTTGCAAATGTTCTGACACTTTTTCAACATTTGGAAACATCATCCTGACATAGTCATAACACACATGCATTCCATCTTGTCATCATGTATGAGAGGCCACAATGCCATTTGCCGGGAGTTGCAGTCTCAATTGCTGTCCGTTTGAAGGAGAGAACAGTTGGTCTCACCTGCTGCTTATGAGCTAGCCAAAATGTTGTTGAGCAGAACATTGGGTTGTTCAGGAGACAATTGAACAGGGAGGAGCTACTCAGGTTTGGTGGATCATGCAACAAGAATGAGATGAGGAGGAAGGGACTTTGCTTGATCTACAAGGGACCTTGGGGACTTGAACACTCATGCTTGAGTGACACTAAGGAGATGATAGAGTTAGAGCAGGTGGAGATTCCTTTTGACCATCAGGGTGAGGATTCTTCTTTGGACGAATTTATGGGTTCATATGAGGATGCCTCCGAGGTCATGAGTCATGTACAGTTGTTGACAGCGGGCCAAAATTTTATGATGAGCAGTTAGTGGATCCAATGGGAGACGTTCAGGATGACGAGTCACTAGTGATGATTCAGCATGAGCAACATATGGTGGAGCATGAGCCAGCTGAGGATCATGACATGCACATTATGCATGATGAGCCTTTTGGGGAGAGCCAATTGGAGGTTCATATTGGACTTGTGATGGATGAGCAGCCACCCTTGGGGTCAGCCATTGATGTGGAACGGACAAATGTACAAACAACTAGCAGGGTCATAATATTTGCAAATACTTGTCCTCAGGAGGTGCTGAAGTATGACAGGCAGTTTGGCAAGAGATTGGTGGACTGGAGGAGCGTGGAGTTTCCTATCAGACGAGGGAGATGGTAGTGCATCCATCTTTGGGTCTACCCATTGATGAGGTGCAAATAGATGTAGTGGTAGCTAGCAAAGATGCAACATTTCCAGGCTACAACCCTCTCCAGGAGTACATAGATAGGGCTTGTAGCACATCTTGCCCACTTTTGCCTATTATAGACTCTAGAGAGAGGGGCAGGTTTCCTTAGACATGTCTTGTGGAATGACCATATAGAGCATCCTGAGTTGAGCAAGGACCCAAATAAGCCTAGTAGAATTATTTCTTACACAAAAGTCCATGCTCCGAATTGACGAGAAATCATGAGCTGGTACCCTATTGATGGAGTATCATTTTTAGTCAGGAGCATTGCACAACAAGAGACCTTAGATGTGAGGGATACTACATGCTCCAGTTGGCAGTAGGATGTAGGCTAGCCACTCATTAGTATTTTAGCACATCATCAACATGGTGAGATTGACCTTGGTCTATGCCAAGGGTTAGATTAGAGAGAGGTGATGAGTTGGTACGTGGTCGATGGAGAAACACTCATTGTTAGAGTTATGCCACAACATGAGCCATGGAGCATTGATACTTGTTCTTGGTGGCATTGGGATCTAGGAGAATTGGTTGATGACAAATACATTCAGAGATCGGTTTGGCATTCGAGCATTGAGGGATCCGTTCATGGTGGGTTGATATAGAGGTAGAGCATCACCTAGTGGTTTGTATGGGATCCAGGCATTGAGTCTCAGTTGCATTGGGCCACAATATTGGTCCAGAGGTTTTGGATTGCTTGAGGGCAAGCAATCTTGGTGTGGGAGGACTTGTAATGTTCCTTTTTCTGGTGTTCCTTATGGCATGGATAGGATGGGCTTTTAGAGTTGAGGGAAGATAGGACACAGGTGTTGATTGGCATCCTCAACGGGCCCAAGGGTTTTTGGAGGGTTTTTGAGGAGTTTTTATGAGATCTGACGACATTTCTTGGTATATTCCATCATCCGCATAGTTTGCCTTTCGTTTCGTGGCATTCTGGCAACTGTCAAAAAACATAACTATTAATGGCCCTAACTCAATTAATTATAGTTAAGGTGGCATTTCAGGAGGATTACTTAGCATGACACCTTAGTGTCATAGCTCGTTGGAACCAGAACGAGAAGATCTATAGGACAAGATGGTTAGAAGTGATTTTCAGTGACCTAAGGAGTCATGGTGGCCAATTTACTCTTTACCCACATTGAAAATAATATTTTAATTGAAATAAAAGAGGGAAAAGTGTTCCATGATTAAAATAATAATAAAATTGGAAGTTCTAGAGGGGTACATGAGATTTATAAAAGAGGAGGAGGAGGCAATTAGAGGACATCTTGGATTTGATATTTCTTCTTGTATGAGAAGTTGGGAACTCGGCTCTCTACCTTCCTTGGTAGCCCTAGGATAGAAATCCTCAGGTGATTTAGTGAGATTGGGCGAGTACCCATCTCCCCTTGGTGAATTCATCCATAATTCACAAGAGAGCTTAGCAGTGCAGTTCAGTTCAGTTTGGAGGGCCAACATAACAGTGCAATAGATTATCTTGAAGGCCAACTTTTCATCTCAGCTATTTTGGTTGTATGTGCATGTAACCCTAGTTAACCCATTATAATAAAAGTTGAGAAATTTCCTGTTCATTGTCTTATTGGATTGC
Organism: Pinus taeda; assembly: GCA_000404065.3. Taxonomy (NCBI): domain Eukaryota; kingdom Viridiplantae; phylum Streptophyta; class Pinopsida; order Pinales; family Pinaceae; genus Pinus; species Pinus taeda. Next base: position 64,297 of record APFE031527630.1, read on the forward strand.
AATGCTTTATTTGTTTTATTTTACATGGAAATCTTCTGTTAATAGAATGTTGATTTTAAGGTGAAATTTTGGGTTGAGTAAATTTTTGCAAATTTAGCAAAATATCCCGTTTGGGACATTACACTCCATGTCAAGTACTTTTAAGATCAGTGAAATTGTTAATAATTCCTTTAGTTCCTTGAAATCATCTTCGCACTTGTCTATCCAAACAACCTTCTTAATCTTCTTTTGAAGTTTGGTAATGGGGTTTGCTATATTTGATAATCTCTTGATGAATATGCAATAATATCCTACCATTCCCATAAAACGACATACTTCATGAATGTTGGTCAGTGTTGGCTAGTCCACAATGGCCTCAATCTTTGTGGGATCCATTGCAATACCTTCTCCATAAATGATGTGTCTTACATAATGAATCTCAGATTAATAAAATGAACACTTGGACAATTTTTCATATCACTAGTTTTATCTAAGACACTAGAAGACAAGCCTCAAATTTTCATTATGCTCCTCTAAAGTTCATGAATAGATCAAAATATTGTCAATAAAGACCCACACAAACTTGTCTAGATACTGTCAAAATATTTATTTAATTAGACTCAAGAAAATGCTTGGGCATTAGTTAGTCCAAAAGGTAATACTATGTATTCAAAATGTCCAAATATCATTTTAAAGGCTATCTTTCGACTATCCTCTTATTTGATTCTCAGTTGGAGATACCAATTTCTTAGACCTATCATAGAAAATACAATCACTCACTTTATTTGATTAAATAAATCATCTATCGTTGGTAGAGTATATTGGTTTTTTATCGTTACCTTGTTTAGCTAATGATAAATTGTGCATAACCTCCAAGACCCTTCCTTCTTTTTAACAAAAATCATAGGTGCTCCCCACGGTGATACATTGGGTCATATGAATCCCAAATGGAGGAAATGTTTCAACTAAATTTGAAGTTCTTTTAATTTGAGAGTTGGCATACGATAAGGTGTTCTAGTGATAGGTTATGTGCCAGGTTTAAGTTCTATACTAAAATATATCTCTATTTTTGGAGGCATTCCAAGCAACTATTTTTGAAATACATCCTTGAATTTAGAAAAGATGGATTCTTGTCCAAGTCCTTTGAATCTTTCTTGTCATTCAATGATGCAATAGCATGCAACTGAAACCATTTTTGTTTGAATCTTGTCAATTGAATCAATGAGATGAATCTTAATGACACTCCTTTATTCTTACCTACTAAAGATTTCCTCCAACTTTCATCGTTGGTGGAGGGCAACACTTTATCATTATAGTCGAAAACTTCCTCATGCTACTCTAACCAGTTCATTCCCATGACAATGGCATAGGATCCTAGAACCATTACATACACACAACTCAATCTCACAATCCTTTACTAACTTGCATATGTTCTACTTCTTCCCACATGCCATTTATACATGCCTAAAATCATGCTATTCTATGGTTTCATTGTTAACTTTTTATAATAGAATATGCAAAATAAAAGACTCAATAGCACCAGAATCTATTAAAATCACAAAACTTCTACCATGAGTTTTACCTATAGTCTCAAATACAACAGATTGATGTTAAGCTTGTGGGTTGTTCATTGTTGCATGTATGCAATAATCCTTGCCTAAATTACCCCACTATAGTATGTTGTTGTGACTGGTTAGATTTCCCTTGTATTTGAGGGAAACCCTTCTCATAGTGTGGACCTCTGCAAGTCCAACACCCCTTCCTAGGAGCCTGGTCCAACTACCAATTGAACTTAAAGTTGGTCTAGAACTCTGCTGATATGAACTAGATTATTGTGATAAATGATGCTAAAGTGTGAGATGGAACTACTATGTGAGGCAATAATCCTCTATCTAAAATGATTATTGTATTATAAATTGTGACTATAGCACTGGCAAAAAATATAGTGGCCTTTGGTTCTGTACTAACCGTCTTTTGTTGTTGAAGATCAATCCCTTCTGATGGTTGCTATGATCTGTGCTAGTCCCATTAGCTATTGAGGTCACTATTGCTCTAGGTGCTCCTGATATCATAATTCTACATGGTCTACTCTATATATTACTCATAATCTCTTCCTCAGCAACAATGGATCATTATACTGCCTCGTGCAAGGTGTGAGTCATCAAGATTCTTACTTTAGCTCATATTTTAAAGTCCAAACCATATACAAATTTGTTGACCCTTAATTTCTATGTTCAAATGTGAGGCGTATCTGAGTAGCTCCATAAATCAGGCCTGATACTCTAGTACAAAATGATTACCCTGTCTCAAGGCATTGAAATCATTGAATTCCCTCTCAATAAAATCCTCTAATCAATAATGTTCTTTGAACTTTCCTTCAAATAATTCCAAAGCCACTTTTGTAATTTCCATGCCCAATTGTGGTAGGTGTATCTTTCACCATAATAATGATCTTCCCTTTAATTGAAACACCCTATTCTCACTCTAAAGTATGAGGCATAGTCTCTCAAAGTAAAACATATGGTTATATTCTCTATACATGCTTTTGTTACTTGACCATCCGTAGACCATCAAAATTCAAGAAATGTTACCTTCTCTAGTTCTCGATGTATGTTGTTGTTGGTTAGATATTAGGACCCTTTAGCACGAGTAGAGGGTTCTCCTTGTTCCCACTCTAAGTGGTTCATTAAGGCACATGACATAGGCTGAAAATATCTCATCATGTTTAGTACTTCCCTTGTAGGAATGTATTCTTGCAGTGCACCATGAGCTCTTCATCTTTAGACGGGTATACAGGTGCAGGATGAGAAGGATGCACCACGATGCATCCTCTTTCAGCTCTATTCAATCCTAATTCTCTTCTGTCCATGTTACCTATTACAAAAAAAAGGTCAAGTCATATAAGTTCATCACATGAAAAAACAATAATGTAGAAAGTTATGATGGTTCTAAGATTCCAGTGCGCAAACTTGGCTCTGATACCACATATAGCATCCTATTTGTTTCAACCAATAATAACATTGCTATTAACCAAAATCACAACCCTCGTACAAACATTCCACCACCTCCATCCACCATTGTTGATCCTTGTCCTCACCCAAACTGTGTATATATCTGGTTTCCTCATGATGATCACATCTTAATGATACATTTAATACCTACATTAGAATTTGAAGATCCTGGGCTAAAAGAAGTATTCAGCTATTACAGACCCCTGGGTACACCGAGATATGGCCTAGGTTACATTGATAAGGATGATTTAGTGATCCCTGAATCCAAATTTAGCAGTCCAATTCCTAAAGAAATAAAAATGCCATTTGTACCTGAAATGCATAAATTCTTTTCTCTCATGAGGGGATGTAAGAAATGGCAGGTAGATGGAGAATGGATGAAAGAATGTTAAATTGGGATTTTTATACACATCCTGAATCTATTGAGTTCAGTATCACAGTATCAGCTAAAACAAAAAGAAAGTTGGCTTTAGATTGAAAATAAAAAATGAAACAAAAGGAATATTAGATATCCTTTTACATATGGAAAGCCAACAAACAAAACCAAACTGTTTAGATGCTAGAATCAAAAAAGGGAAAAGGAACAGTCGTAGAAATAGAAATCCCTAAACACAAATGGAAAAGTTTAGATGGCCAGAAGATAGAATCCACTCCCACATACCCACCTTTCAAGGAAATAATGCTAGAAGATGAAGATAAATAGCCTAGAGCTCTTTCATCAATCCTAAAAGAATAAGCTCAATTGAATGACATAAAAAAAAGAATACTGTCTTTGAACAAGTAAATTGGACCAATATTGCACTTAGAGGCATGTCAACACATATATTTGCAACATATGATTATGCTAGAAAGAGACATACAGACCATATTCAAGTTTCTGTAAATTCTATAGTCTCTTCTATAAAAAATCTAAATCCGAAAGTCTCTGAAGTAGAGGATGAATTAGGAGAGACAAAAATTCTGATCAACAAAGAATTAATTGAAGGTCTGGAAACTGCCTTTTCAGTAGTTGGACAAACTTTAATGATCATTGACGAAAAATCTGAAGAAATTCAGGACAAAGTCCTAAAGATACACAAAGGCGTACCCCCCAAAGATAGAAAAAAAATCATTCCTTTATCTCATTTGTTTCCTCATCCAATCACACACATCTATGCTTCAAAACTAGTTGATAATTTTCCATTACTCTTTGCAAAAGAAACCCCTGAATCCTCTACTGCACAAAATGAACCTGAGCATTCTATAGCTACTCATGTTCTTACTACTAGAGGAGAAATGCCAATGAATATGTCTAGACCACATGTACCTAAGCTATATGGGAAATGAAAACTTCAAGATGCCCAATCTTTCGCAGATGACTGGTAACCTAAGTGGAATATAGAAGGTTTATAAACTGATAAGAAAAGGCAGGTAATTGATAGGATGTTTGTATCCTATGAAATCATATGCATGAAAGGGAATACTGAAGTAAAAGCCTATAAATCCATAATTGAATGCTTCACATGTACTTTGGCAAAGTGGTGGGAGATTGAATCCTCTCCTGCACTCATTGAGAAAATGGAAAAAGGAATAGTCAGAGATGAGGGTGGTGACATTGTACACAATGAAGACGGTACTATTCAAAATAATATCATTGGTGCATTAACTACCATGAATTTAGAACATTGGTGTGGAACAAAGCAAGAAATAGCAGACAAGAATGCACTCATTTTAATGAATATGAAGTGCAAAAAGATGTTGTATTATGAAGATTTCCAATGGGTGCAAAGGATTTATGATGTCAAGGACAACAAAAACTTGTTATGGAAACATCTATATCTTGCAACCCTTCCCAACAAATTTGTTGAATATTTGAAAGTACAAGATGCTTTTAAGCCAGCTTATGAATTATATACCTGGGGAGAAATTCACCACATCATTACAAATGCTCTAGGTTGTTTATCCACAAAGATGAAAGTGAATAAATCAATAAAAAACCTTTCTAGCCTTCCGGATAGCAGGTCTATCTGTGAAAAATATGGATTATCATTAGATGATCCAATAAGAAGAAAGAAAAGGGCCAAAAAGATTATGAGAAAGATCAGAAAAGGAAAACGTAGAGCAAAATTTAACGGAGGAATGCCGTGGAGAAGAAATTAGTATAAGAATGTTCAGAAAACACACTCTATATTCCTGAAGATATAAAGGAGAAAACATTTGAAGCACATGCCAGTCAAAACTTTATTTGCTGGTTATGTGGACAAAGAGGCCATACTGCTAATAGAAGCCCACAAGGAGAAGCCTCTAAAAAGGGAAGGGGAAAAGCATTAGAAGAAAAAGTAAGGATGGCCAAAGAAAGAGATGAAGAGTCACAAATCACTACTGTTCACTGCAATATATGTGAATCAGAAAAGCATGATACAAACCATTTCCCACACCACTCTTTTAACATAAAGCAAGAAGAAGTTTATGTCTTGAATGAAGGATGTTGCTAATCCATTGCAAATGTAATATCCTACTCCTTAATAATAAATAATAAAAATAATATAATAATAAATAATAAATTTACAAAATAATAAATAATAAATCACTTAATATAATAAAACTAATAAACATAAATAAATAATGATATTTAAAAATATATAAAAAAATAAATAAAATAATAAAAATAAAAATGGTTATTTTCTAAATAAGAATAAATAGAAATAAAATAAGAAAAACATGGAAAAGAAGAAAATAAAACAAGAAAGCTAAAGAAAAGAAAAGAAATAAAACAAGAAAACTAAAAGAATCAGAAGAAAAGTAAAGAAAGCTAAAAATCAAAGTCGCATGTAGACACATGGAGTGTGTGCATGTGGTTCCCCATCCAATGTTTGCTCTATTTATTAGAGAGTGAGGAAGATGGGAGGCATTCCATCTTTCCGAGTTTCTATCTTTCATTCTCTTGGGAGAATGGTGTTCTAAGACTTAAGAGTCACTCATAGTAGTACATTGATTGAGGGCTCGGGGGTGGCCAGTTGTAGCAGATCCTTGCACAATTGAGCCTACGATTGGGTGGAGAGTCGTCCCCAAAACCTTGTTGTCATCTGACAGACTTCGATCACAAGTAATATAGTTATGAGCTTATTTGTTTGTTTATGATTTTAATTTGGAAATTAACTTTATATTTACTTTGTATTGTTACACACAACCATAATAACACAATATATGACTTAAGGATCCCTTTTACGAGAAAACACCATTGTAAGCTTAGGCTACTTTGCTCTCTCTCTCTCTCTATGAATGGAAAATGGATGCAAGTACAAATAAGTGAGACCCATGGCTTGTGGGATGCTATAGTGTACAAACCTTCTCTCTCTCTCTCTATTGAATATAATATACTCTTCTCATCTATGGAACAAAATGCACTTAAATAGAATGAGACTCCTTTTCCTCCTAGTGATTTGGTTATAATATAACATATAGCCCAATAGCCTAATAGTGGTTAAGTTTGATTCCTTCAAATCTTAATTAGAGTTACAATATCGAATCTTCTAGAGTATTCTTCATCATGATTATATGGATAGCCCATTTTCCATGAATAATTGGGACTGACATAGCATCCTCTTGAATAATGGTGGTCAAAACATGAAGGCTAACTTCTGGATGGCATAACTTTCGCATATGGACTCTGATTGACGTGATTCTCGTGCCATTAAAAGCTGTTTGTGTATAGAATAGTGCTATGGGGTGAAACACTTAAGCAAAAGAATTTCCCAACAAAAAATTATTTTTATTGGTTCAAACTACTTTTAGAATATTTCAAACCCCAATTCACCAAACTAGGACCCATTCGTAAAAAAAATAGTCTTGTGAGCTGCTTCCACTACTTTTTTCCATTTTGAAAGCATCAAGATGGATAAAAAATAATATAATTATTGAATCTTGATTAGGAAGTTATCGTTGTGTCAAATATGGAATATTGGACTATTGTAAGTTTGGGATGAAAAAAGGTTGTCATTTAAGGTATCAAAATGGTTATAGAAGGTTTTCACCCCCAATATTCTAATATGGGATCACTGATAAAAATCCATTTGCAAGTTGATTCATCTTATTTTTCCACTCTAAAATCATCAATATAAATGAAAAATAATATAATGATCCAATTGAGATCATACCTCCCCATTTTAGGAGGCTTTTGGTCCCCAAAAGTTATATTGAATAAGGTGAGGAATTTTTTCCTCTACCTTCTCCCTAGAATACCATTCACTAGTACAAATGGGGTAAAAATATGGTGTATATTTGTCAACTATTTGCCTCATTGTGGTAAGCTATTTGACACATTGGTGTCAAAATTTTCATCGGTGGGATTGTGTTGAATAATTGACCCTTTATTAAGTGTTGAATATTCGACAAGACTGACATCGAATATTCGACGCCCAAGATGGCCAAAAATGTCTTTGTTCATCTGATTCTTTGCAGTTAGATTTGCGATGCCAAAAACCGTTAGACTTGCAATGGTATAAATGTCAGATATATGCCATCCTAGGAGCCAAAACATATGACACTTTGACGTCATATATTCGATGCAATTTTAGTCTAGTTCGGCAGAATCCGATGGTTTGTGTCATCGGTATGGAGTCAGATGTCTGATGGTTGAGTGTTGAATAATCGAGGTTATAAAAAGTTTGTGCAAAAGGAGTGTTATGGCTCCTACATTGGATATTCGACACCGTACTAGTCTAGTTCGACGAGATCCGCTAGTTTGTGCCATCGGCATGGAGTCGGATGTTCGATGATTGAGCGTTATATAATTGATATTATAATAAGTTTGTGTGACGAGAGTGTTATGGCGCTGACACATTGTTCAGTCGGTACAACGTTAGATATTCGATGGTTTATAATGTTGGCTAGGAGTAGAATATTTGACAGTGTTCACTTAATGTCGAATATCCGATGAGTGCCTGAGCATTAAAAAAAATATAATTTGATTTGGGTACTCTCAGATCCAACCAGAGTCAGTATAAATATTTTATTCCCTTTGATGAATCACATAGCCCAAAACATTCTACATGAAAGACACACCACATCACTTCAATCCAATCACATCCTCAACAATATGATGACCAAGAGAAGTAGGGCACAATTATGTAGTAACCAGTCCCATACCACAGAGTCCATAATATAACAGTGAACAATTCGTCGAAAGTCAATGACTGATTAAACAAGACTTTACGTATATCAATGAAGAAATGGTTTGTGCACCCACGATAACAACAATGTTCTCATATGATGGAGATGGAGAATAGGCCAGACAAGAAAGGGAGCTTAAACCACAAGAAAGGATAGGTAAGACAAAGATGGAACATGGCTTGCCAAATTGCAAGGATAGATATTTTCAAACTAAGGTGAGAGGGACTTTAGTGCCAAGGTTAATTGAGAAGCAATAAAAAAAGAATCAAGTTATTATAAAGAACTAAATATTTGAGATAAAATAAGAAAAACAAAACAGACAAGGGAAGGCAAGCCAACAATGATTTATAACTTAATCCCTAAAAATCCAGTACAATTATATTCATCTAAAAATTTTGGTATGTCTACTAAGGGAGAAACCAATATCAAGGACTCAATCCAAAAATTTGATCTCAACCTATTCATTTGGTTTTTTATGGATTTTGCTTGTAACTAAGTTTTCTATGTGGTTGACCTCATCCTTGATGTGTTTAGAAAAGTGTTGTTGGTAAGTGGTAGGAAAACCATAACATTACCCTTGGATCGAGTTGATTATTTATGGTTGATAGCAAATTAAGGGCCACCCACCTACATGTCTTCTTTCACTTTTGGTCCATTTCTTGATGGTTTTAGTTTAAGGCTCATATTTAGGATTCATCATCCTAGTTTCAAGATATGTGATAATCCAATGATAAGGAAAGATACTTTGTGAAACAAAGATAGTCCATTGAAATAGGGAAAATTTCTTCATAAAATGAACATAGACCACACAAAAGGAGAGGTAAGCTAGAGATAAAACATGACCCACCATATTGCAAGGATAAAACCTTCCAAACTAAGGTAAAAGGGGATTTCCTACTAAGGAATCAAACCAAAGAAGAACCATACTATTATAAAGAGCCAAATATTTGAGTGAAAAATGAGAAAAACAAAACATAAAAGTGAGGGTAAGCTAACAATGCCTCATAACTTGACCCTATTCAGCTAATACAATTTTATTAACCTAAAAATTTTGGTCTCTCTAATAAGAGAGAAACCAATATTAGGGACCCATTCCAAAATTTCAACCTCAACTTTCTATTTGGGTGTTTTGTGTATTTTGTTCCAAACTAATTTTTATATAGATTTGACCTTGTCCTTGATGTGTCTGGGGAAGCATTGCTGGTAATTAGCAACAACAAGCATGGTAATAACTTGGGATTAGAGTGATTATTTAGAGTTGTTAGTAATCTAATGACCATTTACCTACATGCCTCCTTCCCCTTTTGGTCCTTTTCTTGATGGTTTTAGTTTGAGGCTTAGATTTAGGCTCAATCACCTTGGTGGTAGGGTATGTCAAAATCCAAGAATAAGCTAAGATAATTAATGAAACAAAGATAGTCCATTGAAATAGGGAAAATGGATTCACAAAATGAACTTATACCACACAAAAATAGAGGTAAACCAAGGATGGAACATGACCCACCATACTGGAAGGATATATGATTCCTAGTGGAAGTAAGAGAAGATTCCTAACAAGGTTGAATCGAGAACCAAACTGAAGAAGGGAAGATGTTTGAGAGAAAAAAAGAAAACAAAACCTAGAAGTGAAGGCAAGCGAAAAATTCTTCATGGATAGTCCCTCTCTCGTTTCTCTACCAAATGTATACTTCGTCAATTTGTCATATAAAGTTCCATCCCTATCCTTTCCATGATGGAGTACGCAAAACAATTTTTGAGAAACAAATAGATGAATGTGTTATTCAAATAGAAATGACCTATAATAATAACCCATGTCTTACTTCCTCCTACCTCATAACTCATGCATGCCTAAAATATACATGTTGGTATAATGGAGGAATTCATGAGCTCCACACCCATGATCCTCTCTAACATGCTAAATAGAAAATATAATACTACATTATAATTGAAAAATAATTTAACAATAAAATGAAGTCCTCCAATTATCATTACATACAATTAAAGTGGTGTACCTTATGAGGATCAAATGCCAGTATTAGGATCATTGTGCCAAGAGGAACATTACAACCTAGCATGGGGCAAGTGCTGTACTGTTGGTTTAACATCGAATATCCGATGGGTGCCTGAGAATTAAAAAAAAATATAATTTGATCCGGGGCACTCTCAGATCCAGCCAAAGTTAGTCTAAATGTTTTATTCCCTTTGATGAATCACATAGCCGAAAACATTCTACATGCAAGACCCATTACATTACTTCAATCCAATCACATCGTCAACAATATGATGGCCAAGAGAAGCAAGGTATAGTTTTGTAGTAACCAGTCCCATACCACACAATCCATAATATAACAATGAACAATTCGTCGAAAGTCAACGACTGAGTAAACAAGGCTTTACCTATGTCAATGAAGAAATGGTTTGTGCAACCACAATAACAACAATGTTCTCATATGATTGAGATGGATAATAGTGAAGTACACCAATAAATATGTGCATAACCGAGTTCATCATGAAAACAAGTGATTTCTCCTCATCGATCAGGAGCCAAGTTTCCACTAACAAATGCTTAAATTGTTCAAAAGAAACTAAGATTTCTGAGTAGGAAATAATGCATATAAATCTTGTTAAAATGACGAGAGTTAATGTGTTCTATTAATAATGATATTTCATTAATAACAACAAATTTAAGGGACACCTTCTTATTATGGAAGATGACATTGATTTCATGTCAGCTAGATCTTCTAGCAAAAAAAAAAATTGCCAGGGATAGCCATACTTTTTTGAATAAAGGCTTGTATTGAAAAGTCCCCATATAGATATTTTTCTAGTTGTAAAAAATATGTGACCCAGATGATGGCCACTAAATTTATGACCAACTCCTTGCAATATAGTCTTGCAGGGCCAACCTTGTGAATCATGTTCCAAAATAAGGTGAGCAGAAAATACACTAGATGAGAAACATAAAAAACACACCTTGAAGGGCCATGAATGCCCCTTTTGCACAAATTTTCAATTACTAGGATCTTTTCATGAACAAAGGTCCAATAAAAGATGTTTATTTTGACCATCCAAATGGCAAATTTTATTCCAAATTCCATATTTCAATGTGATTTCTTAATAAAAGAGTTAATGTTCATATCCTTGTTTCACAATGTATTCATGAGTTCCTAATGTTTAGAATTAGGTTCTACCATATGTCTTGGTGCACTCCTTGTAGGTGAAGGACTAAAGACCACATAGGATGAAACACATATTCTAGAACTACCCCAAAATCACAATTTTTTCAAACATCCAAAAATCTTGACCAAGAAGAGATCTCAAAGAGAGTAGTTTTTCCTTATCTATATAACCATTTCTTTGGTAGAAGAAGGGCATGATCATGATGTAATGGTTCCTTTTCGATATTGCTATCATACCAAATGCTATTATGATATTAGTGTTCACTATCTCCTTGAGGACCAAACTATAATGAAGCAGTATCACGCTTAATAATATAATTCTAGGCTTGTTAACAAGTCATAATCTCTATGATCATTGTTGTAGAACTGGGTTAGAAGTTTGAGGAGAATAAGAAGGTCGAGAAGCATTCTTTAAAGGTTCCAAGAAGAGTCGAAAATCATGTGAATAATATCGAAGGAATAGGCATTGTCTAAGGGCTTCAAACTATCTCAGAGATCTGAAAAGTATACAATTCTGTGCAATATTATAAGGATGAGTAAATCACAAATTTGAGGTGTCTTTAGTGGACTAGAAGTAGTCCTAACAGTCATCATGAAAACTAATTGTAAAGGGATGAATATCAAAATACATAAAGACATATTAGGCCTATTTGAAAGGTATGATATGAAGCAAAACCACTCTAGAAGGCCACAATCCTCTTTAGAAATATAGAGACCCAAATAAGCCATTGCTTAGGCTAGAAGCAAATTTTCACTCCAACAAATTGTGACACTTTGAAGAAGGATCAAATCTACATCCTTTTGGAAGAGTTATAGAGCTCTTTACAAAGTCATTTTGTTGTAATTAAGATGCCCTAGTATAAGGGCCATCACAGAAGTTCATTCAGAGAGCAATCAATAAGCATTTTAAAATGATTGTGCCAAAGACCGAAATTAACATAATTTCTTGGGATATTGGATGACAAAGGACAATACCAATCAAAACATCTGTTAGTCACCTTGTGGAGAGAATCTTGAAGGTTGTACTCATATCGACGGAGGAAGTATCTACACCTTGGATTGTGAATAAGACTTGTAGCAACGCCTACAAAATAACTTGACTTAATAAAAGAGCAAAAAACAATCTCTTGAAAGAGTAATCTTACTTAACATTCAAAAGATCATTGGAAGTCAAATTTTGGCTTTGGCATCAACGAGAAAATCATGGCATCTATGGAAGTGGGAATACCTTGGACAATGAAATTAAGGAGAGGGATTTGCAACAACCTCAAGTGATCATGGCCAATTAAGATATGTGCATTTGTTTTATGCATATTTGGATGAAAGGTCTACTTTTACATGTCTTAGGGTTTTCTATGATCATAGAGTTTGTTGAATTCATCTTTGGAATCTAGAGATTATAAACCATAGATGATGTTTGAAGTAGGAAAACCCTTGTCAAGAAAGAAACCCTAACCCTAATCTATTTAAACCCTAGATTTTGGTTTCTAGGGTTTGTAGGTAGTCTAGGGTGTATGGAAAATCCTAGCGAGGGTGCAATTCAATGAAAATTTGAGTTCAAACCCTAGGGATGATGCTTCAAAGGGAAATATCAAGAAACTTAGGGCTTGTATCTAAAAACCCTAGGAATTATCCCTCTAAGATACCATGGTATCCCTAGACTATCAAAATTATAATCATGCTCTTATACATGTATATTTTGCTTGGTGGTACTTGTCGGTAAGTATTGCAGAAGGAAGAAGGATGACTAAGCAAAGAACATCTCGTGTTTCAATGAGCATGATGGAAGGAGAGAAATATAAAGACCCCGAGATAACTGTTGCTAACAAATTTCATTGAAGGAAAAATTGTAACTTGGTAATCAAGTTGAATCCTTGGGCACTTTGATGCATAAAGGTAGACACATATGAAGATGGACCATGAGGATGTTGATGTTTTGAAAAGGTCATCATGGTGAGGTAAGTATGATGTTCATATCTATTATTGGTTATTTGGTTAACTTGTTGTTATGCTACTTGGAAAGATGTTGCATGGGTACATGATCACAATTGAGACAAGTTCAACTGTGTGGATATTGAGGGAAAGCTCAACATCTAGTACCTGACATGTATACTTTTTTACTATAAAGGGTCTGCCTAAAGCATTGAGTTAGAGTTTTTGTTTGATGTTTTGAACCTAGGGTTTGTAGATTTCATCTATTCAAAAGTTTTTGGCACCTAGGGATGGAACTTAATAGGAAAAACCCTAGTGAGAAACCATAATCTATTTGTTCCCTCATAGAAATCGAGCGGTGTGAGAAGATTCCCTAAAGGTGAAAGGATATCACTTTTTTGAGAAAGCTATGATCAACTGGAAACATGGGAAGTCTCAATATAATGGCTTCATTAAAATTGAAAAGTTGAAAGTGATGTGAAAAATTAATGACGCAGAACTTGTCACAAGATTGAAGAAGATGGCTCCATGAAAAGGAAGCAGGCTCGATACGATGATAGGCAAAGAAAAATGGGAGCCAAACAAATATGAAGAACTGGTAGATGATACGTTTATGAAGAGAAGTTAGAAATTTTGTGGATATGACTTCCCAATTAGAAAGGAAGTCAGGAATCAACTCTAGATTTGAGTGGGAGTAAAGGAGTCTCCTTGAATAGGAGCAAGGATCTATTCTTAAGTTAAAAAGTAGAATAAGGATATCCTCTCTAGTTGAGAGGGAGTGGTGTTGGACATCACATGTGTCTTCTTTGCTTCATATGTCAAGCACTTAACCAGGACTAACAACTGTAAGTCTAAGTGAAGGCTCTGGAGAGAGAATGGTAGAGGATTAGATAATCATATGTGGTTTACTTGAGGATAGAACATCCAAGAAAGGAAAGGAACCAACACTCTTTGAGGATGTGATAAGTATCCAAGATAGGAGTGGTCGGCGAGGACTGATATTATTTGAGGATTTAGGTCTAAGAATTCAAGATAAGAATAGTCCTAAAAGGACATACTTTGTAGAGGGGTATGTGCCTTTTAGAGGTAGTGCAGCATCACACGTAAATCTTCCCAACATAAAGGTATTGAATGAATTATAACTTGTATAGTTAGGCCTCAAAGACAATGTTGGTTGATCATAATGTGGATGCTTATAATTAGCTTATAAATTGGACTATTCTTATGAGAACTTTTCAAAGGGAGAACTGTCCTTGTTCCAGTTGGAAAATTATGAATACCTCCCTAGTTAAGAGGGAGTGTTGAAGAATGTAACTAGTTTTGGTCTTCATAATTGTCATTTGACTCATGCAATGATGTAAATCTTATTTGGAGAAAGAAAATGATGTAAAGAATTAAAATGAAAATTATTTTTGGAGCATGGGTTTCAAGCTCAAGTGATTTTGTCATTAGGTCAAGAATCCATTGAATGATCCTAGGGTTTGTCACTAGTCAAGAGTTATTGTCACTTTGTGAAATACCCTTGTGGGCACTTGTACCAAGAAAAAGATAATTTATTTTGTATTTAGTAGTGTCTAGAGGGATCCCAAGAACAAGTCATCCAACCAGGTAAAGTCAGCCTAGAGTGGGCTTAAAGATCCTCTTGGAAAGCTATATAAAGGAGGAAATTTGACCTCCTTGGACATATATCAAGAATCAAGTTTGGGCTCGATCTACAATTAAGAAGAAGAGTGAAAAATCCCAGAAAAGAAGGAGAAGGCCAACAGAGGAACAAAGAAGCTTCAAAAGAAATCGAAGGTTTAAAATATGTCCCTTGTTAACCACTCGTGCGAGTACCCTAGGTTTTCTATAGTTCGAAATTGTAGAGAAAGTCACAAACTGGTTGGGCAAGGACGAAAGGTTGGAAGATGTTGTTTCACTATCCTTGGAAGAGCCTTGTCTTGTTTTGTAGAAGAAAGGGTGTTTGGCTAGCTTGGTTTTTGGTGGGAGCCCTGAAATAGGGTTTGGTCTTGGTGTTCTTTTGGGTTTCCCCCTTGGAGGGGTTTTTCCCTGGCTTGGAGACTATATCTTGTGTTCACATGATGTTCATTTTTTCTGATGATAAGAACATAAGCATAAACAAAAGAAGAATAATATAATGTCACAAATAATGTCAAAGCAAGGAAAGGTGAATTAAGATGTTGCCTTGGGCAATTTTCCAACAAATCCAAGGCCTCCTTTATATTTATCTAGTGATCCCTCAAGGGGGATATAAATTTGTTTGTTATACCTGTTTATTCACAGTTTTTTTCATATTTAAATCTTAGATATGTAATAGAGTATATGAAATAAAGGAATAGGTTCAAGCAAGCGAAATGACAAAGTGGATAAATGGACATATTTTCAACATTTGGTAATAAAACAAATGCCTAATAACAATAATGAAAATATGAATGCTAAATGTAATGTTACCATTTTGAACTATTTTCTTCCGATAGTTGTTCCACTTCAACATCCAAATTGATACTAGTTATCCAACACATGTTCATGAGACCAATGAGGCAAAATTTAAATTAAATTTGACCAAATATTAAATTTAATAGCATAAATAAATAATAATTAAAAAGGCTTGAGTGAATGAATACTTGAATGAGCTCCTATAGGTTTCGAGAACAAATTATTGGAGTAGTTTAATCTTGGAGCAAACCTCCCTCCACTTGACAAAGCAACAACGAAGTCAAAATTGACTTTGTTGTTGCTCTGTTGGATCAAGGGTGTTTTGCTCCACTATTATCCAAATCCTAATTTATTCTCTATTGAACAAGGCCAACCGTGTGAAGGTGGAGGCTTTCATGGCCACTCTCCCCCTTCACGTCACTCTCAATTCCCCAGTACCGAATCTATCTACTAGGAAATAGTTGAAAGCAAGACATTAAGATACGTAACGAAACAAATATCATTCATTCATTCATTCATTCATTTGTAGATCCACAAAATATTCCATCTCAATAAATTTTATCATAAGAAATATGTTTACATAATATGAAACAAGGTCGTGTACATAAAGAAACATATAACATCTATTCATTAACATATAACATTCATTAAGCATAGACACAAAATACTTCATCTCAATAAATCTTATCATCAAAATTATGTTTTCATAATATGATACGTGATGTTTCTAATGATATAAATAGTACAAACATTTATTTTTATTTTTCTTTATCTTTGGCCACCTGATTGTGTACTTACGACGTTGTCGAGGTTGCCATAGGAGGGGTGGATCATCAACTGTAACAAGAAAGAAATGTTAAATTGATATTTTTTGTTATTATTATTACAAGCATTTCATCAATAAAAATAACATTAGAGTTTTCTTTACCTTTTGCACTAGTCGACACTGTTGGAATGGTTGCCTTGTGCTATTCTTCTGATACATGATCCTCATGTATGACACTCTCTGGCATTGAAAGCTGGATCGTGGTGTCTGTATGTTATGGTGTGATCTCTGCCAAAAATTCCTATATAAGAAAGAAAATGTTTTTTGATTAGATAATGCAAAAGTTAAAAAACAAGCATTCATAATTGAAATTATGACATACAAAAATCACTTTAAAATATGGTTATTACTTGATATCTCTGAAGATGTTGGTTGAACATGTTGATCCTATCTTTAATCTCAAGACTTTGATTTCTAATGTGAATTAAATGAGCAAGTTATTTGTTCGTTATACCCACAAGCTTTGACTATTAGGATTGGGTCATGAGAAATGAACAAATCATCATCATCAAACCATTCAGGATCAATGTCGTCATGTCTCCCAGACTACATATTTCAACAAAAGAAAATATTTTTCGATTGTCTAAACAAATAATCAATCTCACATTGAGTTATTTCAATTATTTAAACCAATAATCTCCTACCTTCTTTTCAAATCTTACCAATATTTATGAAATATATCTTCAGCGAAAGAAAAAATTTTATTTTTCTCTCGTAAACATTCCTGGAAGTAGTGAAATAAAGAAAACATTTTCTTTTCTTTTCATAAACATTCTGGGAAGTAGTGAAATAAATAGATTGCAATAACCTATCTTGCATATACTATAGATAGCAAGGCAAGGAGTAAAGAAGAGATAGAGGTGAATTACTATTGATTACTATTAAACAAATTATACCAAACAATGGCCATTAAACCTCACTTTATAGAACTTTGATCCTCCTAAAGGAGGAACCACTCCCATGCAATGTGTCTGCCTTGACTTATGATGAAGTGAAGTGAAGGAGAAAAAAATGAATTCTACTCTTCTTATGGTTGACAATACTTCTGCATTCAAGGTGGCCAAGAATCCCATATTACATGAGCAAACCAAGCATATCAAGATAAAGTACCATCTGATTCAATATCATGTAGAGGGAAAGACTATTCATTTGAGACATTGTTCCACAAATGAGAAAACTGTTGACATCTTCACCAAATCATTTGGAAGATAAAATTTTGAAAATTGTAAAATGATGTTTGGACTAAAAAACACCCATTCAAATTAAGTGGGGAATGTTAGATACATAATCCTTTGGATTTGTTGTTGTTGTACATAATTCAAAGGTACCTGAAATGAACAATCTTAAGGAAGAACAATAGGTCCTCGTGGAATGTGAAGAAACTAAATAGAAATTGAACATTTAAGTAATGTGGAACACCATAAGATCACAACTACATTATCCCTTGCCAAAATTTGTAACTTGTTTCGGTCTTCATAATTGTCATTTGAATCATGTCATGATGTAACTCTTATGTAAAAAGGAGAAAGGAAAATAATGTAAAGAATAAAAAGAAATTATTTTGGAGCATGGGTTTCATGCTCAATTTATTTTTCATTAGGTCTCCTAGGTTTTTCATGAGTCAAAGAATACTTGTCATTGTAAAAGACTCATTTGGGCACTTGTATAAATTTGCTTTATGTGCATTTCAAGTTATAAAGGTTCTGTTTAATAATTAGGGTTTTGTAAGACTAGAATCTAGGGTGTGAAAGGTTTTGGCATCTAGGGATTGAAAATTCTATAGGATTCTTGAATTAGAAAACCTTGTTAAGTAACCCTAACCCTAATCTGGTTTTTCCCTCATATAAACCCTATCTAGCAAGGAATATCTAGGGTCCTATGGTAAAATCTAATGAGGGTGGAATTAGATCAAGTTTAGGGTATGCCACAAAAACTTTAGGGTTGAAGTTTCAAAGGAGAAGTAAAGGAATGTAGGGTTTGTGTCTAAGAGCCCTATGAGTACACTCTCTAAGAAATCCACTAAAACTCTAGATCGTCATCATGTCTTTGTCTTTGTATATCTTGCTTGGTTGCACTTAAAGTTGTAGTTACATAAAGAAAGAAAGATAAGGAGGAAGAAAGGTCAAATCAAAGCATGATAAAAGGGGGGAATGGTAAGGACCCAAAATTAACTAATGCTAAAGGAGTAAGCATGCATCATTGTATTAAAATCTTGTTTTTGTATGGCATCATAGAAAGAAGCATGTAGTATATCTAGAATCTACTAGTATAATAAGCATTGAGGATCATCTTGCATAAGTGTTCATCCATACAATGTCTAACATTATGTTAGAAGCAGTCATTTTGTGCCTAAAATGGATTATCATGATCTTATAAGAGTCATCATTTTGTAAGACTCTTAGAAGAAGCATTATGACAATATTAGTATACATTGCATATAGTATGGAAATAATACTCTTGAAGGATGAAGGAATGCATTTAGTCAAGTTGAAGGCTTATTTGATGTAGGACAGTTGTCAAAGACATATAGCTAGATGAATATACGAAAGATTGAATGCATGTTTAAATAACTTTTGGATAGGATTCATATACACAAAATCCTTTAAGAAATGGTTGGTCTTGAATTGTGCATGATGAATATGATATTTGATGCCTAAAAGGATGAATTTGGCTTAGTCTAGAATGGATAAATGCTAAAAATTTTCCAAATCAACATTAAAAGTAAATGGTAACTTGGTAATCAAGTTTGATACTTGGGCATTCTTGTGCAAGAATGAAGATTCGAGTGGATATGGATCATGAGAATGTTGATGAGAAAGTTGTCATGATGAGGTAAGTCTAATGTTAATTTTTTTATTGGTTATCTGGTTAACATATTGTTTTGATACCTTGAATAATGTTGTAGGAATTCATGACGAGTTGAAGCAAATTCAACTATATGGAAAATATTGAGGGAAGCTTAATGATAGGCAACTATGAAGTCAAGATGTGCTCATCTTCTGTAGTAGTGCGAGAAGATAACCAGAAGGTCAAAGGAATCACTTTCTTGAGGAAGCTTCAATTCGCTAAAAGTCTAGGAAGACTGGATTGATAACAAGAAGATGAAATAGTTGAAAGCAAGACATTAAGATACATAGAAACAAATAGAAAACATTCATTCATTCATTCGTATATCTACAAAATATCTTATTTCAATAAATTTTATCACAAAAAATATGTTTACATAATATGAAAAGAGATCGTTCTAATTTTTTCCAATGAAAAAATCAAAACTTTTTATTAAGATAATAAAAAATTACATGAGCATATGCCATGAGGCATTCAACTTGTTATGCCATGAGGCATTCAACTTGTTAGTAAAAAATGTGGTACTAAAAAACAGTGTCTAAATAAACAAGTACAATAATTTATTAATTTATTTTTTAGCAGCTTTCTAAATTTTAGGTATTTCACAAGGACTTCATATTGCCCTTCAATTGTTATGGGCTATGTAGGCTTTGTCAAGACCTAGTCATACGCCTATGCAATAATAAAGAAATGTTAAATTCATATTTATAGTTATTATTATTACATGTGTTTTATTAAATTAGGTTGCGAAATCCGAATGGAGGATTTTCTAGCCAATCCAATTCAACCATCGAATGTGTGATCTAAAGAATTAGGAAGCCAGATGGCCCGATGAAGAGAATTAAGGTTGCAGAAGCCAACACCTGACGAATCTCAGTTAGAGGAAAATCTGTGAAGGATTAAGGATTAAGCCAGTTTTAAAGCAACCCTAACAAAAAAGTTCGCTTTACTTTAATTTAAGTTAATTACATTATTTTTGATGTATTTACTTCTAATGTTATTTTGTTACTTTTTCTTTAGTTTAGGTTTTAAACTTTCTTAGTACATTGAAAGTTTATTTAAATTTCATTAGTTTTACTTTAACCTCTTTGGCTTATTTAATGTTTACTTTTAATTTAGATTTGAGTAATTTTATTTTATCTTAATGTATTTTTTTTAATCAAGATTATTAATTTTACTTTAGTGTAATTGAATTTCGATTTTATTTTAATTTATTTTTATTTTTGTATTTAGTTTGATTTTTTTGTTTGTTTTTTTATTTATTTGTTATTTAGTTGATTTTATTAATTAGTTTGATTTTATTAAATTCCTTTTAGTTTAGTTTGATTTTATTAAATTCCTTTTTTAGTTTGCTCTTATTATTATGAGTATTTAATAAATAAATTGTAATTAGCTTTTATCATTTTAGATTTTAGTTTATATTTTAAGATTTAATTTTATTCTTTAATTTTGTATTATTATATTTTTATTTAAGTTTTATTTAATTTGTATTATATATTATTATATTTTATTTAATTTGTATTATTATATTTAATTTTAAGTTTTATTTAGTCCTATATTTATCTAGTTTTATTGTTTAGAATATATTAGCTTTAATAATAGTTGATGGTTTGAATTACAAGGATAATGAAGATTTTGGAGCATGAAATCAAGCAGGGCAAACAACTTCAAGAAGCTTAGAAAAGGAGTGAAGATATGTATTTGTGGGGGTTTTAGATCTAGGACTGGTGGAGGGTTAGAAAAGTTTTTTTGAATAGTAAAATCAACAACTTGTAGATGAGGTTTCGGCTTATTGCACTATTGTCATGAGTCATTGAAATTTTCTACAATATGTAGAAAGATCAAATCTTGGAGCAACATAAGAGAAGCACTTTGTAATTTTATGTAATTGTAGGGTCTTGATTGTCCTTTAGACCATTTGAGATGGAACACTCTTTGTTTTTGTAACCAACATCACACACTATTGCTTGCTTTGGTCATTAACAAAGAAATCATTCAGTTTTAATTTTATCTCTATTTGTATGAGTATAACTGTTTTGTTCTAGCACTATTGTTTGAATTTAAACAATGCATGCTTATTTCAAATCTTGTCAAGTTAACTTGCAGGGTTGAATGGAAATGAATTTGAGACTGAATATTGCAGTTGAACATACCTTTATTACATTAAGCTACTAGCTATCTATCAACTTAATGTAATGAGTGTCATGCATTATTCATATCATATTATTTGGACTTTTCTAGTATTATGGTATGATCTTTTTGTTTAGATGTAATTTTTCCATTTGGATTTAGAAATGTATATGAACTAGTATTTGATAACTATTTATCAAATATTTGTTTTCATACATTTGCTTGAACGAGTGATAGGTCCTGGAACTATTTTTTTTGGCCTATTATCTTTATCTTATTCTAGATCCAAATTTATCATTTCCCCTTCTCCTTTTTCATCTTGCTCTTGATTGAGACAAGGATCTATTTATATCCCGATTAAGATAAATTTAGGATTTATTTTCTATTGCTTGCATCCCAGAGTAGATTTGCATTTAGAATAATTTCATTTCATTTTAAAAGTCTCCTTACACGAGCGAATTCTAGTGTGGCTTGGCTAAGCCATTAAATCAACTTGAGAACTATTTTCTTGCATGTGCAATACAGGAAGGTAACTTCGATTACATTTTCTTGTTGATTGTAAATTAGAGACATCACAAGTCAACAGGAAGGGTGAGGGCGTAACTAGATCCAATAAAGCCAATCAGAACCACCATCCCAAACATAAACGAGTCTAACTTGGGGCTCTGACTGGTGGTCTCCAACGATGTTGATGGGGGTTATCCCATCAACAGTCCCGCAAATGTTTTAAATGTCAGCTTGCCTTAGAGGTAACTCCAGTTTTGTTGAAGGTACCCTCACCAAACAAGCTAACCATCTTGCTCATAAGTTGATCTTGCCACTTGGAACTTTTGGATTTCCAGTTTGTGCGAATGGTGGGTCCAAAGAGTTCCAAGATTAGGTCATATAAGTGCCTATATAATACATCATTTCCTGCAAAACAATATTATCATCAATTTAAAATAATCACAAACTATACATAAATTTCAATTAGATTGTACTTAGTATTTAAGACACTTCTTAAGTATCAGGTAGCTTCTCTAATTTTATGGGGACATGGTCATCATGTACCAAAAATGTAATCGATAGTGTTCCCGTGCTGGTAACACAGGAAGATCCAAGAAAACTCGCTTCAAAATCTGTGATGGGATCATGCTCTACATCCACAACATCATGTGCAGATCCTGGCGTATGTTGTTCAAGGGGTGCAGATCCTGGCGTGTGTGGTCCAACGGGTGTACCTAGCTTAGTGACTAGTGTCACTCACAGGTAGGGTGTCTACACTGCTACCAATGCTGGTCCCCATAGTCGCACCATGAGGATTGTACTCCCCCCAAAACTCCTATAAAATAAGGAGTTTTTTTAATAAAGGATGAGATAATTAAACATAAATAAACAAATGGGATAATTAAATGAGTTGCTTACTCCATAGTGTTTAATTTGGATCATCATGATTTTGATTTGGCATTTTATCTCTTCTGTCTACGACTCAATTAGAATTAAAGAACTTAGTTTCTTATTTAATTTCATTTGAAGCTTCTTTATTGTTTGGATCAGATTGATGGTCAAAAAAATTGCTTCGTCACTAAGCACTTCCTTAAGAGCATCTGTGGACTGCTCTAAGGCTGGTGCCTTCCCCTTTTCAACCTATTGATCAAATAAGTGTAATTTGTAATTTTTTTACACCATCCTCAACTATAAACATTCGAAGATCTGAATTTGATGAAACATTTTAGATCAATAAAAATTTCCATTTGTACATAAGAGGGGAAGTTTAGCGAGTTAAATAATTTCTCGTAAATATTATGATATCTTGAAAGTTCATGATGACAAATTAAAAAAAATGAAGTAATTCATCCACAATTAACAACTTAACGCACTTTCTAGTCACAGTTGACACTTGTGTCACAACGTGTATTCTAGGTATTGCGATGTCGTGTTTTAACTGTCGCACATAGAAATAAGTGTCACTTTGTTGTCGTTTCAAGGTGTGATTGTTGTTCATGAGTCCCGTGCATTTTCCTGGCTTGTATCAATGAAATTCTTGTGTGTTATCCATGTTTGAGTCTCGTTCAGATGAATTTCTCTCTCTTACTTTATTGGTCCCACACTTAGCTGTTTTGGAGCTCTTCTTGGTCCTACTAGCCAGTGTAAGTTATGAAATCTTCAATCCTTCACCAGGTGATGAGCAATACCTATTCATGATCCTCGTTGATCATATCCCTTCATCCTAGACTTGTGGTAATCTCTTATGGCTGTACATTTAGAAATTTCAAAGTATTGTCACCTACCCCTTCTTGCTTGTATCGACTAACCACACTGAGTTTTGAGCAATTATGCCTTGTATAGCACATGGAGAATTTCTAGAGGCCCTTTACAAAATAAAACTATGCCATACAAGGTCTTCTCCCTCTCACAGTGCATTAAACAACTCATAGGCTAAGTGACTTACCTTTTGCTGCCTACCTCAGTGAACTGCATAATCTCCTCTTACAAACAACCACTATGGAAGCAAACTGTGCCAGCCTTGCCTTTGTCTCCCAATTGAGCACATTGTGCACTTCTAGTGGGTAATGATGCTTCCCTTGTGCCTTGCAAGTTGTTGGGCATGGAATCCCCCCACAGCATGGTTTGGGGTTCAAAGCCCAAGTTTTTGAGTAATATTGTTGTAAAAACTCCGCGAATTGCAGGCACGGAGCGCGAATTGTATGCTAGAGTCATAGGGCCATCCGCCCTAAGTTTTGAATGTAGTGTCGGCCTACCCATGGTCCGCGGACCATGGGATTGTATAAATAGGGTGAGGCTCTAAGTTGTAAAGTAGTTAGTTAACCAACGGGTGGAGTCTGAAAGATAGCGAAGCATAGAGCAAGGTCTGAGTATCTTGGGTCGTAGTAGTAGGAAGAGGCTCTATAGCTGAGTGCGCAGAGGCCTAGTAGACCCCTGCAGCTGAGTGCGCGGACCCCTGCAGCTGAGTGCGTAGGGTGGAGTCGAGTCTGTAACCAAGGAAGAAGAATAATAAATAGAAGTTTTATCTGAATTTCGTGTCGCTGTTCTTATGTTATTACATGTTTGATATCAAGTGCAATTATACTGTTTATTTACTACGTGCTTTTGTATGAATGGTGAATATTGTTAAGTATAAATGAAAGCATACGGATAAGCTAAGTAATCAACTAATATCGGGTTTCTAGTAAGGA
>APFE031527630.1:110629-143067 GCA_000404065.3 Pinus taeda
GATATGAATGTATAAAGTGTAGTAATATCGCTTCAATCGCTGCGCTTAACTATTTAAGCACAGCAATCTTAAATGATTCAATATCTATGTCTTAAAGATACAATCATCTATATGTTTATCTTTTAGATATAGAGCATCAAAAGCTAGGCTTTAGAGCTCAATAGATTCCCGGGATAGTTTCATTTACTTATATTTTTGTCAATAGTTTCAGCCTTCCGCCTATCACTAGTGTTATTTACCAAGCACTCACTCATCCCATTTATCTATTTCTAGGAAACTGGTCCCATTACCCCCTGTCAGAGCCACTATCCCAAATGGAAAATGAGCTGTACTAAGGTCCGGACCGGGTGGTTTCCCCAATGTTGTTGCAACGATTTTCGATGCCTCAACACCACCACAGTTCAATATGATGAGCGTGATAAAATTACTAGTATTCAGGGGAGTAGGGAACAGAGATCTAGACCAATTTTGGTTCGTGGTAAAGGTTGTATGAGAAACACAAGGAGTCGTGGATGATAATATAAATAAGGCAACATTGGTGAGCACGTTGCAAGATCACGCATTGACATGGTACATTAAGCATTCTAATGACCATCCGAATGCGGGGATCGCAGATATCCAGGTTGCGCTGAACAGGGAACTTAGCAGGCCAAAGTCGGAGACAAAATCGATTATCGGGTTTAAGGAGATCGCGATGCTTCCAAGCGAGGCCCCATGGGATTTGGATCGGAGACTGAAGAGTATGATTCACAAATCCAACATGACCTTGACAGATGGGCAACACCTCAGATGGGCAACACCTCGCATGGTTTGTAGCGTCACTAACACCGCATCTAAGAACGACGCTATCGCAACAGAATTTATCCACCTAGTCCGAAGCTTTGGAGATTGCAATGAGACTGCACGAGACCCCAATACAAGATCCTGGCCTGGGAGTCCAACAAATCCACGCGCAACTACAAAATTTGTATATGGAAATGCAGAGTTTGATACAGGATAGGACAACTCGCCCAGAAGCGTGCGAGGAGGTATAGTGCATAAAATGCAAAGGCCAGGGGCATGACAAGGACCATTGTCCAGTCTTCGTGAATTACTTGGCGGGAGGAGGGCCGATGCCATTAAGACCAGAGGTACAAGTAGGATCGAGTGCGACACCTGCATTATGGTGCACGATCTGTCAGATAGGAGGAAAACACACTACGAATAATTGTCATCTATTGCAGAAGTATATGCAGACGTCCCAACAATTGTTCTGTAATTTCTGCAGGTTGGTAGGCCATGATGAGTGCACTTGCAGAAGTTACGAGCTAATAATGGATCAGACTCCTGCTTGCATAGTGTAGGCCGAAACATGAGCCCTTGACCCAAATGCGGGAATGGCGCGCGCTAGATTTCAGAAACGCGGATGAGGTCAAGGTGGAATGGGACCAGGAAGGGGTCACAGAAAACTAATTTGTTACAATTGCGGAGGGCCAGGGTAGTATGCCTGTGATTGTACAAATCCGATGAGAACATCATGCTTATACTATACTTAGTTTGATCATGAGACAAAGGATTGCCCTACACTGATAGCGAGGTTGCGCGAGAAAGGGGTACTCCAGCCTCCCCCGACTCAGAATTTGCAAATGATGAGGTTTGAGCCGCACGAAGAGGACCTGAATGTAAACATAGTGCTCAGAAGCGTTATCACAATAGGAGATGACAAAGGTAAGCAGCTTGAAGAAAGTGCGTGGGTTTGCAAGGCTCCTACAAAGGAACCTGAATTTGATTTAGAGCGTGCGAAGGAGACATTCATGGAAGCTAAGAAGAGCTTCACGGAGGCCTCCACTTCAGGTAGTAAGGATCAACTAGAGCTAGAGATGGATCCTTCAATGATCACTACCTTTTTGGAGACATGTATGAAACTTCTGCTTGACAATAAGGCTGTGAAAGGATTGCAGGAATTTATCACTAGGTGTGCTGGGTCAGGAGAACCGCGCGTAGTCTGGAAGCTCGGAAAGCACACATTGCGAACAGGAAGGGAAATGAGATTGACTGCACAAATCAGGGAGTATGAAATGTATCAAGTAATTTTGGATCTAGGATCGGACTTGAATGTACTACCAAAACAAACATGGGAACGCATGGGCAGACCCGCGCTACAATGGTCTCCTATTCAATTGCGAATGGCGAACCAACAGAAGATCTTACCCATGGGAATATTGCAAGGAGTAACGGTGGATATTGAAGGTGCGAGTGCGCTAGCAGATTTCGAAGTGATAGATATTGTCGATGACAGCAATCCCTATCCCACACTACTGGGAATAGATTGGGCCATCGATATGAATGGAGTAATAAATATAAAGAAGCACAAAATGTTTTTTGAGAAAAAATCACTACGCATAGTAGTGCCTTTAGACCCTGCGGAAGGAGCGCGCTACACAGAGCCAGTGCGCGACGACGAGAGCGACGATGAGCTAGACTGTATCTACAAGATAATCGATCGGGAACAAGATTGGGTGAATCCTATAGTGGATGGCCGGATTTTGTGAGAGCACAAAAGCTTCTGCACATCAGATTCAGATGAGGAAACAAAACGATGGCAGAACCAGTTACACAAGGTAACCATGCTCAATTGCAACATGATGGTAAGATCATTGCGCTGCGTGACAACAGAGGTAAGGGATCTTCCTATGTATGATAGGTTGACAGCGGTGGATGAATTCCTAAACAAATTTGAAAGCGCAATGTCGGAACAACAACGGTTCGATGCTCTGAAATGGGCACTGCGCGCTGTTGAAAATTGGCAACAAGAGATTGCTAAAAATAGAAGTGCTAAAAGTAGCACTGCTAAAAATAGCAGTTTGGGCATCAGTGCTGGATTGGGCAACAGGGAATGAAAAATGGAAGTGCTAAAAATAGAAGTTCTATTTTTAGCGGTGCAGTGTGGATTCCTATTTTTAGTAGTCCCTAGTCTAACTATAGGAAATAAATTCGAATTTGGTCTTACCAGCAGTTTGAATATTAATTAATTAATTTAGTTTGAGTCAATTAGTTAAGGAAAATCAAACTTGAAGTCTTTGTGAGAACATGCAATAATTTCTCCACTAAATGGGGAATGTGTCCTTGATTTGCTCCACCGATTGAGGAATTAAGGATGAGTTCTATATTGAGAGGATCAGTTGACTTAGTTTAACTTAGTCAAGTCCAGTTAGATTAATTTAACAAGTTGTTAAATTAATGAAATTCAGTTTGTTGATGCTTGCATGCATTGGACAATTGGTATTTTAGATAATGAGTATCACTCATGATAAACTGATGCAGTCGTTAGACAAATACCAGTTGAGATCAGAGAAGGGACAATGTACTATCAGTTGGATGAATATTTTTCCTATAAAGGAAGCTCATCCATGATGAGGATTTATCTCCTTCAGGTTTGTGTAGTTATTTCAGAGGTTAGTGTTGTGTGTGAGGTGAGAATGACACAGGTTGCAGCTGGAGGACCCAGGAAACTGTGCATAGAAATAGGAGGCTTGGAAGGCAGAGGAGAAGGTTTGTGAGAAGCCTTTGACTGTCTATGAGCAGCAGAGGGATTGTACCAAGAGCTAGATAGCTTCCGAGCTAAGGCTTTGTGTAATCTGGACATATTTCCACTTGTATGATAATACAGAGATGGGGTTTTAGGTTGGTGCTTTCCCCTAGTTATATCTTTTGCGTTATGTGTGTTTGATTTCTCCATATCAATTATATGTGTTCTTATTGATGTTGCTCATGTTTGATTCAGCTTCCGCTAAATTTTTTGTAGAAGTAAATCAAGTGTTTTTCTTTAGTACATTGCATTACCAGGTTGATCTACAGGTGGGAAATTTCTACATGGTATTAGAGCTAGTTGATTTGTAGAAAAAGTTCTACATGGTATCAAAGCTAGCTGATTTGTAGGAAAAATTCTACAAAATTCTACACGTGCGACGCCCGCAAGGTGGTGGGGTACGCATCAGAGAAGTATTGAGAGCTAGCACGAATATAGAAGGGGGATGCTTATACAATTTGGAAAACCTCAGCTACGGATGAGAGCCGGTTATAAGGGGCGAAACAGCTTGAGCGCCCACTTTTCCAAATGGGTACAGGGGTATGGTACGCAGCCTGCACGAATGCACACCGCTATCACGATAGGAAACATGAACAACAATCAAAAGCATGCAAGACAAGTGCGCGAACGAAGAAGCATGATAAAACCTAACACACCAAACATCATACACAGGGAAGCCTTTGACAAGGTGGGCGAAGTGCTGAACAGGGTCCACCATGTGAGACGCACCATCTGGGACTTGCGCATACCAGTGGTTGTATGGGCTTATAGGACCATGTGCAAAAATCGGGCCGCGCAAGTGCTTTTGAAGCTGAAGTATGAAGCAGGGGTTGTAGTCCATGTGGAGCATGCAAAGACAAGTACGCACATAACAACACCCGTAGATATGATAGTCTGCGCCAACCGGAACGAAGAAATCACACAGTTGCACGAAACAGAACATATAAGACTTGAGGAAGAAATCCGACGATGAAACTTTAGACTTCGCGAACTTGAAAAGACCGGGTATGGCTAAGGGAGAAAAGCTTTTTAATGGACACAGAGGTCAAGAAGCTAGAAAACAAAATAAAGGAATAATTTCTCGTCGAGAAACTGAGGATGGTAAGGCAAGGTGCATACAGTCACACTGACAAATTGGAGAGCTATCATCATGAATTGGTTAGTTTTCTACCATCGCTGAGACTGCATCTCACCAAATGTAGTGACCAGGGCAGTGCAGTGAAAATAGTAGAGTGTGTGATGCCGATCACTACAATGGAAGATGGAAATTCTCCGTGAACCATGGTGGAGGATGAGATGAAGTGCCGCCCGAGTGGTGCGCCCCCTTGACTAGCCATAGGAAGGACAGTCTTAGCGCTCCAAGCAGTTGAAAGGGAGCACGAGACTATAAAATCTTCTGCCTAGGGGCTGCACGACATGAGAGATGTGCGTAGGAGTAGGACGTCATAGGGTTCATGACCATGCATGGAGGGCTGCGCTGCTGCATGGGTCGGCTAGGAAGTGACTGTTGGTGTCACTGTTCATAACAAGATGTCTGATTTGAGGCCAAATGGAACGGGCGACGGGCATTTAAGACGAAAGTTATGGGCAATATTTGGGGAAATCTGCTGCTAAGGAAACCTTGATGGCCCGAAATGGGGGGGAACGGTTGAATTTGAATTCAAAAGGCGCTATAAAACTCAAATGGCTAGCCAGTGGACAACACTTGGTCATTTGAGCATTGAGCGGTTGAGCAAAGCACAGAGTATTGAGCGCTGAGCGATAATAGAGCCCCTGAGTTTGCGAGAGACAAAACACTGTGTAGAGATGATGACGACCACTAAGGATGGTTTGGAAATTGAGGAAGGAACCGCCAGCGAGGCCGCACAGACCCCCATGGTACAGGATGTTCCTGAAGGCGCTGGGGTTGTGATAGAAATCTCCAAATCACCACGGATGCCGAGGCCGAAGAAGGATAAGCAGGCAATGGGACCAATACGCATCTCCTTGAGGAATCTGCAGCATAACAAGTTATCAATGGAAGAAAAAGGGAAGGCAGTCATTATTGAAATAGATAAGGAGGAAGAATATTTGCAGGCCCTGATTGCCGCCGTAGAAGAAGAAGACGTGGAGGAGGACATCCAACCATTGCGCTCTGCAGCGAAACTGCCCACGTATGTCCCTCTAAGGAAAGGGAAAGCCAAAGTACCAAAGGATCTAGATGCAACAAAGAGTTCACTCCAGAACTCGCTCCTCCCCGATGGCATTATATTTGGGGACTCGCACCTGGGCCGCGTGCCCACCATGAAATTTGAAGACTGGGACATCGCAGACAGTGAGAAGTTCTTGCACTTAGAGATGGAAAATCTGATGAAGCATAATACTGAGGGGTCGATGATAGCGTTAGAGCCATGAAAATGGCTGCGCGGTGTGGAAAAGGCTGAGTTGCTACACTTGTTATTGATTCCACATTTCCACCGTGCGCCCATCACCATTTTCATCATCAAGCAGCTGCTCTGACTGGTGCATGATGGGTATCTATGGCTGGTGGAGCCTATTCCCATCATGATAGACCTCATCCACTGTATTTCTTGGCTTCCTTATAAGGGAAAGGACCCCGCAATGACAGTCGGGAAAAGTACCGATTTGGCTCTCGCAGAGGCCATGAAGGAAAAGTATAAGCTGGAGAAAAAGAAGAGGGGCTACGCCATCTCCAACATCAAGGATAAGGGGGTGCGCATAGCCACCCAACTCCTGGCCAGTGAAGAGATGAGAAAATGCTGCACTGAAGAGGTACCAACGCCGATGATCGCATTGGCCGAACAATGCGTAGAGGAGGTTCAGTTCAACTAGGTTGAGTTCCTCTGCGAGGAGTTTTGTTAAACTGTCGCGAATCCCATGAGTAGGGTAAGACCTTCCACTACGCGTGGTTGCTCTTATCCATCTTGCTGGTAGCGGGAGAACTGCTGAAGGATAGTCAGTTCTCGAACATTGACCGAGACTTACCAGAGGCCGCGAAGTACGCTTCACTCTGGGCCACCAAGGATGCAAAACAGATTTGCGATATAAAATTTTTCTGGGTGCTCATGGAGGCGACCATCCGAATGTGGATCAACAGGAGGCCGTGCCTGTCCCCTATGGTGCACAATAGTCTACAGAGATATGCACAACATATACATTAGGGCGCGAAAGGATCTGACGAAGCAGTGGATGAGGCTACCATTTGTAGCCACTGACGACGCAATCTTCACTATATTAGAGACATGGCCTCCCGAGTGGCGCACCCCAAATTTGGCGGAACTGGAGAAAGCGACAGCACAAAAAAAGGATGATGCCAAGCTGCGTGTCACCCAACTGGCCATGAGAAAGTGGAACGAAAAAGCGGCAACTGAGGTAAGAGTAGTCCGCAAAGCAGCACAGGAAGCCATGGAGCAGAAGAAGGCCAGAGAAGCAGCAACAACAGCGCAGATAATAGAGGCCGCAACATTACAAGCAGAGGAGGGCCAAGCAACGTCCTTAGGGCAGGAGGCAGAGGACACATAACTAGCAGGAGGGAGTGTGGACCCAGGGATTGCGTCCACACAGCTCAAACGACCGCGCATCGCAGAGAGATTGGGCCCAAGGAAGAAGGTCAAGGCCTTGAAGCTGGCCATTGACCCGATCACCTTAACTGAAGGTGATCTCCATGACATCGGCGAGATGGTTCGCGATGTCACCAACGAAGCGCTTCAAGAGTTTATGATGGAGCACCAGACTGTGTTGGGGGCCCTCAAGGTGCAGCTACAGGGATTACAGGTGTGGCCCCCTCAGGAAGGTACCTTGTCTACCCACGTTGCAGTAGGCATTTCAACAACAGAGTAGATGTTGCGCGCAAGGATGGCCAACACAATAGTGTTGCCCGAGGGAGCGTTAGTATCATCAAATGCGATGGATCGAAAGACGGTTAGCACAATGAAAGGCCTTGGCCTTAATCTAGCTAACCTTCCCCAAGAAACACTCTATCAGCTACAAGATGGAATAACAACAGAGCTGCGCGCTAGGGAGAACCACGCAATCCAAGTTCTTAGTGAACAAAAGATCAATATGGAGCAGATCAGCTTGCAGCGCGACGAGTTGGTGTTGCAGAACCAAAGGTTGTCGTAGATGGTAGATGATGCTTGCCGACGCGTCCCAGAGCTGGCTATTGCAGCAGATCTACGGTGGAAGTGCGGATCCACAGTTTGGCTAGTGGAGTCCGCGACGTGAGAGAATAGGCAACAAGGGTGTAGCTGGAGTTGAATCTCCAGATGGTCGAGCTGCAGTTGAAGGCGCAACCTTCCATTCCCCCAGAATTCAAAGAACAACACGCCAATGCTATTACAACAGGTTTGGAAGAGATTGGAGGTGCTGTGCGCGACTGTACCAACATGTTGGAACATGCGCTTGAGGTCCTCACGACATTGCAGGAGGACCCCCACATCCAGCGGCTAGAGACAGAGGCACGCAAACTCCAACAACAATATGACAACATCAGAGGGACTGCACAGACATTAGTCCTTACTCAGCGGCTTGCAAGAATGTAGCAAGCCAAGGCACTAAAGGAGCAGGTGGACGCGGTGCGCCATAAGGAAGTAGTTCTCAAAGCGCGCATCTAGCCATGGATTGACAAAGCCTTCACAATCATGGCAGATATTGAAGGAAAGCTCATGCAGATTTAGGGGATGCATGCATAGATGCAACGCAACACACCGGAAATAGAGGGCTCAGAAGAGAGAATGCAACGGGTACATCAAGTAGCAGCTCAGTGCGCTGCAAACATCAGCACCGTACAGAAACAATTGGAGGGACTCCATGCCAAGATCATCGTGCCGATAGAGTGACTCGAGGGCGAGTCATGATGTTTGCATTGGGGGCCTATTGGGAATGGAATCCCTCCACAGCATGGTTTAGGTCTCAAAGCCCAAGTTTTGAGTAATATTGTTGTAAAAACTCTGTGAATTGAGGGCGCAAAGCGTGAATTGTATGTAAGAGTCGTAGGGTTGTCTTCCCTAAGTTTTGAATGTAGTGTCGGCCTACCCATGGTCTGCGAACCATGGGATTGTATAAATAGAGTGAGGCTCTAAGTTGTAAAGTAGTTAGTTAACCAATGGATGGAGTCTAAAAGATAGCGAAGCATAGAGCAAGAGTCTGAGTATCTTGGGTCGTAGTAGTAGAAGAGGCTTTGCAGCTGAGTGCGCAGAGGCCTAATAGAATCCGCAACTGAGTGTGCGGACCCCTGCAGCTAAGTGCATAGGGCAGAGTTGGGTCTGTAACCAAGAAGAAAAATAATAAAGAGAAGTTTTATCTGAATTCTGTGTAACCGTTCTTATGTTATTACATGTTTGATATCAAGCGAAATTATACTGTTTATCTACTGCGTGCTTTTGTATGAATGGTGAATATTGTTAAGTATAAATGAAAGCATACATATAAGCTAAGTTAATCAACTAATATCGGGTTTCTAGTAAGGATTTGGGTAATAACATTGTTCGACCCCCGAGTAGGGCTGCGTGAACACAACATCACCGACTGTAAGGTACTGATAAGTGCGTGTAGCGACGTGCGCGCAGGGTCAAACCGCGGACCACTGGAACCCATCAGACATCCCCAGGGTGCAGAAACTTGGTTCTAGTACCCTCCCATACTACTTTGGGTGAGACCTCAGTCTGCGCTCCGCGGACTATTGCCGAAAGGGCCAGTAGTACTAGGATTTGTTTGGCTAAATCATCTCTGAACCTAGGTCAGGCCCCAACAAGCCAACACAAGTGCACTTTGTGACCTCCTTGTGGTCCTGGCTCGCCTCCTAGTGCGTAACACATTCCTAGTGAGAAGTCATGCTGCCTTGTCTCTTGCAAGTGCACACTGCACCCAAGACTTGTCCTGCCTTGCTCCCTTAGTGCATGGTCTAGTCCTAGATAACAATGAGGCCTCCTCTCAGTCCATGTCAAGTCAAGTTGCATAGTCATTGTCTTCCTCTCCCTTCGACCCTTCGCACTGCGAAATCTTAGTCAGTAGGCTCATCACCATTAGAGAAATTGTGAGGTCTAAATGGCCCTCCTAAGGAATATTATAAAATAATAGTGGAAATGATAAAATAATATTAGATAACATCATCAAATTTTAGAGGAAAAAAACTACTTTTCAACTTATCTCCCAACAGTTTTACTCAAATTTTGAGCGAGAGCACTTATTGGATGGAAAATTTAATTCCTCATCCAAAGAGTACCCATGTTGCATACTTTAAATGGACCCTGCTACATAAAAAATGAGAAATACATGAAAAAACGTGATTGCAGTCACGTTTTTCATGTATTTCTCATTTTTCATGTAGTAGGGTCCATCAAAAGTATGCAACATGGGTACTGGTTGGATGAGGAATTAAAATTTTCATCGAACGAGTGCTCCTGCTTGGAATTTGAGTAAAACCATAGGGAGATAAGTTGAAATACAAGTTGAAAAAGTAGTTTTTTTTGTATTTTTTAATCTTTACTTTTTTACTCCAAAAATGGTGAATCATCCCACATGGTTAACATCATCATCTTGAATCCCACTGGTTCTTATAAATTTGATTTTGGTTGTGTATGTTTGTTTTGAGGCCCAAATTAGACCTCAAAATTTCTCTAATGCATTGTCTATTGTGCTTGCCCACTATGACGAACCTTGAAGAACCCATCCTCATAGCGCATGAAATAGTTCTAGTGAGTAGTGGTGCTCTCCTTAGCCATTTGTTGAGATCAGTTGTGCCATCCTCATCATACCTTTCCTTCTCAGTCCTTTCACAAGCCTATCACAAGCAACTTCTTTCATGAGCAAGGTAGGGATACACTAAATGATTCCAAGACTAATTTTGCCTTTTCATGGGTGATCATCATGGGCAGATGTACTGTCTTAGCATGAAAACATGATGCTTAAGGAATATGTCAAGGAGAGGAAACAAAGAAGCTCTTGTAGAGAAGAATAAAAAAGAAGAACCATCATGAAGACATGAAGATATCTCAGGAAAAGATAGAATGAATACATTTCATGATGACTTAGAGGAATACAATGTTGACCCATGACCCTTTGTAGGGTGAAGATGAAGAAAAAAACAAATATTTCATAAATATGAAGTACTGATAATATCTTTCATGAAGAAGTCAAACACATAGCAACAAAGAGAGCAGCTCGGCATTACCACATCATAGTGAATTTCCAAATCATTAATGCCAAGTCATGGTCTGTACAAGTTTCATCACCATGTCATATGTGTCAATGTGTCTTGCCACATCATTTGTGGAGGTAATGATGTAATTATCAAAATTAAAATGATAAAATGTAATGCGTGGAAGTCCAAGAGCCACGTGTGGAATATGAAAAGTCACATGTGAACTAAAGAGTCATATATGGACAAAAGTATCATTAGGAAAAGTACAAAAGTCTCATGGAAGACAAAATGTCATATTAGAAGTCCAAGAGTCATGAGGGTAGTTCAAGAGTCACGGGGATAAGAAAGGTCATTCCTCTTGTTAGAAAGAGATCTCAGAACTCAAGCAAAGGGATTTTGGAGGCTTAGGATTTGGAGAGCTAGTCTTGGATTCTCTAAATTGGCATAGGAGAGGAAACTATTCTTTGGAGAATAAAGAAGTGACCTAATGTTCCATTACTGGAGCTAGTGGTTGACCATTGTAACTGTGTACTTGGATCCTTCACCTAATAATTGAAGCTCATTGAGCCAACACATTTTCATGCATGTATCATGAATATTGTAAGACCAATCTTTGGATGTTTGCGGTATATGTTATTTTCATATATATTGAACTACTTCATTGGCTTTGGTGCTTATCTTGTTGAATGTGTGTTGTATTTTCTTTAATAAACATTGTGTCTATGTGAACTATTTTGCTAGATAACTAACAAAATTTTCCTTGCTCTTGTGTGCCTCTCTTAGGATTGTACTATTACTTTCCTTCTAGAGACTAACTCTTGTCTCCCCTCTTGTGACTACCTCCTTTTACTCATTGCAATTGGTGTTTCACAATTTTAACTTGTTTATTCAAAGGTTATGTGTATAATCTCTTATGTTATCCATTGAAACCAAGGCAAACCTTAAGTTATGGTGGCCGAGCTGATACTCCAGATGGGGCCTCTACTCCAAACAATGTGAGGTACAATTGGGACTTACATCGGGGAGATCCTTGTATGTTGGCGGTATCCAACACTGTTAACAGGTACACAAATGTTGGAAATGTCAGAGAACATATAACTGATATAAGCATATAGTAGTATGCATAATGTAAAACATGTAATTTGTATGCATATGGTTTATTGAGCATGTGTGTGATGTTGCATGTTGATTGATATTAATATGGTATGGTATATAGTAATTTTGTGCTTCTCATAGATTGGAGAATAAGGGAAGTCAACAACATATCAATAACAATGGAGGAGTTGAACATAAAAACTAGAGATATTGTAGGTTGTTGGGACGTCGTTTTTCCAGTGGGTGAATAGAGTTATAATTTGATATTAGATTATCTTTTGGGCCATTATCTCTCTAGGAGAATGCACATGCGTGTTGGTTGAAGATAGTAGAGGACATGTGGTTTTTCCATGATCTGTGAGATAAGGGATAAAACTCAATATTTTGGTTAGGATGGAGGTAGAATAGAATGAAATTGCAGGTTGTTGATATTGTCTTTTAGTGAGGCATAGAATAGCGATGCCTACAAAGGAGATTAAATATATAAGGCCATTCATTCCCATACGATTGTGGGGTTTAGTAGTTTGACCCATTTTGCGGATTGCAAATTGTTTGGGAATCAAATAACAAGAAAATATCTACAACAATTGTGTCGGGGTAAATACAGAACAAAGGGGGATGGTATTAATAATCAATCTAAGTGAATTGTCTTTTAACATGATAAAAGAAAATGGTTATGGAAACATGTTTGATACAACTTTGACAGATTGGGATGTTATATAAATTTAGACAGAGAGGCAAGGATAAATGCAACTAGAAATGCAAAAACAATAGTTAAAGAAATATGAGTGTATGCAAGAATTGTATGAAAGGATTGTATGCAGGGACAATGCTTCATGGTTAAGGCACTTGGAAGCCAATTATGGCTTTTGCATTGGATGGAATTGTGTTTTCCATGTCTTGTTTATATTAATGATTGTATGCATTTGGTTCTTGTTTCTCTTTTTGAAAGAAAGAATATATATCTATGTATAAAAATGAACTATTGCAGGTATTAATTCCATTTGTTTGATGCCCTCTAGATATGATGGTGATCGTTCCAAGATTGCACACTTATCAATGTGGGGCATGGAAAGGAACTCTAGACCTTATTGTTGTGTAAATAGGACAAGAAGTGGAGGGCACCCCAGAATGAAGCCATTGGTGTGGCATGGGGACATGGACTTGCAACTACAGACTATGAGCACAAGTTAATATACAATAAGATTTGGATGTGCATATGATGCACTAAGAAAAGTGCATAAAAAAGGAGCGAGGAATGTAATACCCCTTCCTGACACCTGTAATGCATATATATGTATGCGTGATATTGAGGCTGGTGTGCCTCTGTAACTATCCACATGTTAGGCAGGTGTGCTTGTGTAATGGGTTTGAGGATTGTGACTGTTAGACTAGTGAGATGGAGACATATTAATTAGGCTACTGACCTAAGGTTATTTTGGGGGTCTGCGTTCCCATGTAAATATGTTTATATCTTTTTTAGGGCTAGTATGCCTGGAAAAATATGCCTTTGATGGCTGTGAGGCTAGAGAGCCTTCCCGAAACCTATGATGCATATGTATGTATGTGTGATATTGAGGTTAGTGTTTGTCTATAAGTATCCACATGTTAGGCCGATGTGCTTATGTAATAGGTTTGCGTACCGTGACTATTAGAATGGTTAGCCAGGGACATATTAATTAGGCTGGTGAGTTGAGTTTATTTTGAGGGCATACATGCCCATTCAAATATTTTATATATATATGTTTTTGGACAACATGCTCGAGAAAATATACCAGAGACATATTAATTAGGTTGGTAAGCTGAGTTTACTTTGAGGGATTACATGCCCATATATAAGGGAGTACATGCCCATGGATATATATATATATCTGTTTTTGGACAACGTGCTTGAGAAAAATATGCCTTTAATGACTGTGAGGCCAAAGATCTTGGAATTGTAATCATGATGTAAATATTGCACAAATTATTAATAAAATAAATGGTTGGTTGCAAACCAACTCTACAAAAAAAAGTATGGGGGTGCTCAACTCCAGGGACAAAGGGCAATATATTTGATGTGATGTGTTTCTAATGAAAAATTCACTAAGCCTCACGTGTCTTTTGAGGGTGCCACATGGAAAGAGCCATGCATTTATAAAGTGAGTTTTTTTTTTTTGTGAAGGAATTCATTCATTCAAGGAGAATCTTCAATTATAGAGTTTTAGTTATTGTGTGGAGTTAGTGAGTCCTGGGACTGGACTCTATAACTGACTGTGGCATGGTTATTTAGTTAATCATGCCATAGAGTATGCATTCTAGTGAAAGCCCTCGTGGCTTTGGTTTAAGGCTTGAGCAACCATGGAGTTATGCTACAACTCGATTTGGTGACTAGTT
The DNA here is from genome assembly GCA_000404065.3 of Pinus taeda. Taxonomy (NCBI): domain Eukaryota; kingdom Viridiplantae; phylum Streptophyta; class Pinopsida; order Pinales; family Pinaceae; genus Pinus; species Pinus taeda. The sequence goes on from APFE031527630.1 coordinate 124,810, forward strand.
TGTAAGCCTTGTCCTTGGGCTTTGTAAACTAACTGTGAGTTGTTTCGGTTTGGCTTCAAAGGGTATCTAGAAGCCCCAAATAATAGCAAGAACTCTTGGAAGTCGTAGGGCTGAGACCATCCCTAGCTAGCTATAAGGCGCCCTAGAAGGTGGGCACCGTTGAGGGATTATTGGGTGTAGAGAAGGGTTGCTCCACTTGGGTGAATGTTAGAGGGAATGTGAGTCTGTGATTAGAGGCAAAGGCCACTGGGGATGGTACCTTGGTTGGTGTGGTTGTCTGGTACTTGTTAGTTTTTGGTAGCATCAGAAGTGTTATAACCTTGAAAATTGGTGGAGAGGCTAAGGCACATGAGTTTTAAAGAACCCATAAACCCTTTGGTGAAATTCCACCCGGATTGTATTTTATTAAAATAATTAACATTTTTAATGGGGTTCCTAAGTCTAAACTTAGGAAAATTAAAATATTAATGGGTATTAATCAAAATATGGGTGAGAATTATCTAAAAGGTGGATCAAGTCATGTTTAATCTTAGTCGTTGATTAGAGACTTAATCTTGACCATTGAAAACTCAACAAGAAAAGTATAAAATGGAGGCTTGGGGTTCATTTGGAAACACATGGAGAGAACAAATTGATCAAGAATTCGATTCCTAGGGAAAGGTTTGCTAAGGATTTCGAATTAAGTGATCATTTTGCAACAAAGGGGCAATGAGAATCTGGGAGAAGGACTTTTTGAGAATACAGATAGAGAGGCGGAGAGAGCCAGCATAGTAGAAAAGCTGCTTGTCACGCAGATGCCAAAACTGCTAGGAACAATCAGAACTATTGGAACAACTAGGAAAGGTGACACAAAGGGCAGAAGCCGAAATTCCAGGGAACAAATAGAACTATTGGAACAACCGGGAAAGATGACGTAAAGGCATAAGTCGGAACTGCCGGAACAACCGGGAAAGCTGACGCAGAGGGCAGAAGCTGGCACTGTCGGAACAACTAGGAAAGTTGACACAGAGGGTAGAAGTTGGAACTTCTAAGAACTGTCGAAACAACCGAGAGATCTGACGCAGAGGTCAAAGAAGGTGATGCAGAGCCTACGCAGGGCTAGCGCAAAAATAGCTAGGGTTATCCAGTATTGTGCCGGATCAATTGAACTTTTGCCGGGTGAAGTGAGGTTAAACTCACTTAGACTTTCCGCAAGTATTTTCTCTATAAAGGATTACTAGATGAGCATCCTAGATTTGTATTCAGATATTTCTCTTGCATAATAATAAACCCTTAGAACTACTGCACCTGTTTTCCCGTATTGGGTTTTTCCGGGGACTATTGTGTCCAAAAATAAGTGTGTCCTATGTATCTTGTTCTTTGCTCTGTTTTCTGTTTTATGAGATCAAATATTTAATTAATTTAGGATGCAGAAGTAATTTTCTTTAGTATTCAGAGGAATAAATAAATGAATGTAATTTAAAAATCAAGTAGGTGAAGTAGATTTTTGCAATAGGGATTCCTAGAATCTAGGATTTTTCACATGGTATCAGAGCATTGATTTTGAAACAAGAAGAGCAGATCCAGTGTTGAGCAGTGAGGTCGAAAGCTGCACTTGGCAGCAATTCGAATCTCCTTGAAGGGATTGTGCAGTCCTTGACGGGAAGCAGATTCGAGGAAATCTCTCTCCGAGTGAGACGACAAAGAGGTACGATTTCCAGTTCAAGAGTTTATAGAGGCAGAGGGAGTGATGCGGAGCCTCAGCGCAATGCTTGAAGGGCGTAGTTTCTGTTGGGGTAGAAATATGCTGGAAAAGAACGAAGACACGTAGTAGGGGAATTTTCTCCTCAGAGAACTTTCCTCCAGAAAGTTTGAATTTCTCACTTACTGAGAAGCTGAGAAATGCTAAGCAGTGACTAGAAGAGTCAGTTCAACAGTTGGGTGAAATGGCATTGCACGGGCTCAGAGATCAGGACAAGTTGGATGGTGCTTCCAACTATGTCATATGGAAGACCAGAATCTTAGCTGTTTTGGAGGAATATGATCTCGACGCCTACGTCAATAGTGTTGTAGCTGTTCCTACTGACAACGATCAAAATAAGAATTACAAGGCCAAGCGGGGGAAGGCAAAGAGGCTCATTCTTGATGGAGTTTGATATCATGTGGTCTCACACTTGCAGGGAAAGGATACAACCCAGGAGATGTGGGAAACCTTGTCATGTCTGTATGAAGGCTCTTCTGAACAACGAAAGATGTATTTAGAGCAGAAGTTGCATTGGAGTTTGATGCAGAAAGGAGGAGAGGTGAACCTCTATCTTCAACATCTTCAGGACACTAGAGACTAGATTGCTGCAGTGGGGTCCACTCCTCAGCCAACCGTGATGGTGAGGATAGCCCTGAATGGAGTCTCAGATGAATGACAAGTTTTCATCCAAAGCATATTGGGTAGAGAGAAACTAACTTCATGGGAGGAGATGTGGGAAAATATTCAACAAGAGGAGTTAAGGAGGGACCTAGTGAAGGTCAAGCTCAGTGGAAGCAGTGGGAATGGCACAAAAGCGAAGGAGGAGGAGAACGCAACTCTAGCATCGAAGGGACAACATAAGCCGAAGCAAAAGAAGGACATTTTGAAGGTGAAATGTTTTAGTTGTGGCAAGTTGGGCCACTATGAATCCCAGTGTCCCTTGAAGAAAAAGGACAAGGATGAGAAACATGATCCTAAGGCTACTTCAACAAAGATTTATGAGGATGAGTATGCCATGAGTGCCCACTCATCTCAAGAAGGGAGATGGGGCAATATTGGGTTGTAGTCAAGAGGACTACATGTGGGTAAGATCCTTGAGGAGTCCACCTCTTGGATCAATTCCTTGCTACGGGAGCCCGAGATTCAACAGTAGCGAGATGGACTTAGTGTCAGATGATGCAGTGGATTGTTTGGAGGACAGATGCAATAGCTTGGGACTAGAGATTGATCAACACAGAACAAGGTTGGCAATAGTGCAGTTGGCATAGCGTAGGAGTCAGCAACAATGCAGAAGATTCAGAGGGTCAGAATCAACAACAATCAGATTCCAACATTCATTGTATTATGCTAAACATAGTTAAGTTCAACTAATTTTGAATGTTTTTTAGTTGCTTCTCTCAGCAATTGAGTTGCAATACAAATGCAATGTTAGCAGTGGCAGTGCTAGCAGCATAGCAGATGAAGCGTTTGAGAGGGAGATGTAGTAAAGATGCAACAGTGGCAGTGACAGTGTCATGGGCAGCAATATAGTAGCAACAATAACACAGTGTTGGTGGCAGCAATAGTGCAAAAAGGAGGTGCTTCAGAAACAGAGCAACATGCAGGTGGACATTGTTGCTAGAGCACTTTCCTCGCTAAGAGGGAGTGTTCGTTTTTGGTAGCATCAGAATCGCTCTAGCCTTGAAAATTGGTGGAGAGGCTAAGGCACATGAGTTCTAAAGAACCCATAACCATTTGGTGAAATTCCACCTAGATTGTATTTTATTAAAATAATTAATATTTTTAATGGGGTTCCTAAGTCTAAACTTAGGAAAATTAAAATATTAATGGGAATTAATCAAAATATGGGTAATAATGATCTAGAAGGCAAATAAAGTCATGTTTTAATCTTAGCTGTTGATTAGAGACTTAATCTCATCCGTTGAAGACTCAACAGGAAAAGTATAAAATGGAGGCTTGGGGTTCATTTGGAAACACACAGAGAGAATGAATTGATCAAGAATTCAATTCCTTGGATAGGGTTTTCTAAGGATTTCGAATTAAGTGAACATTCTGCAACAGAGGGGCAGTGGGAATCTAGGAGAAGGACTTTCCAGAGAATACAGACAATGAGGCGGAGAGAGCCAATAGAGCAGAAAAGTTGCCTATCATGCAAAAGCCGGAACTGTTGGAACAACCAGGAAAGCTGACGCAAAGGGCAGAAGCCAGAACTGCCAAAACAACTGGAACTGTTGGGAAATACTAGAACAACTAGAAATGTCGGGAACTACTAGAACAACAGACCCAGAGGGAAAAAGCCAGAACTATTAGAACAACTGAGAAATCTGACGCAGAGGGTAGAATCCGGAACTGCTAGGAACAACCAGAACTGTCAGAAAAACTGGGAAAGATGACGCAGAGGGCAGAAGTCAGAACTGTCGGAACTATCGGGAACTGCCAGAATAGGCGGGAGAGATGACATGGAGGGAAGAGAAGGTGAGACAAAGCCTACGCAGGGCTAGCGCAGAAATAGCCGAGGTTAGCCAGTCTTGTGCCAGATCAGCTGGACTTCTACTGGGTGAAGCGAGGTAAAACTCACTCAGATTTTTTGCCAGTATTTTCTCTATAAAGGATTGCTAAATGAACATACTAGATTTGTATTCAAATATTTCTCATGCATAATAATAAACCCTCAGAACTGCTGCACCGGTTTTCCTGCATTGGGTTTTTCCGGGGACTATTGTGTCCAAAAATAAGTGTGTCCTATGTATCTTGTTCTTTGCTTTGTTTTTTGTTTCATGAGATCAAATATTTAATTAGTGTAGGCTGCAAAAGTAATTTTGCTTCAGCATTCAGAGGAATAACTTAATGAATGTAATTTAAAAATCAAGTAGGTGAAGTAGATTCAAATTTGATGTAGTAGGGGTTCCTATAGTCTAGGAATTTTCACAGTACTCAATGTACATACTATTTACCATGAGTTGAGTCCACAACTCGAGTGTGACCCGTGGTTGAGAGTTCATGAACCACATCATCTATGGTTGGGAAGTACATGGAAAACTCGCAACTAGTTGGTCTTATGTTCATGTAAGTGTTTCCTATGCAATTTATTGTATTTATGTGCGATGTGTTATATTTATATGTTATTTGTTTTAAATCCTAATTGGGATGTGGTAATTATGTTTATGATTCTGTTGTGCATGATTCCTCTGATGTGTATAATTGTTGTTAAATGTGTCAATAAATGGCTAGTTATTGCATGGTACATAATGGACGGGTATTGCATGATATTATGCATGTCAATATACATTTTATAGCTTGATTAATTAATTCCAGGTACAGGTGCATTCACCATTGCAGAACTAGTACAACCAAAATTAACAAATATATAGTGTACTAACTGGTCATAGGGACCAACTATGGGATGGTGTGTCATAGGGGGCTTTCTAAATGAGTTGTGGTTTGGAATTGTACAGGGTTTTGATGCTTCCATTGATAAATTGGGAGTACCCATATGGTGGTTGTTCATAACATTGTCCGACTGGGGGCTAGGGACATTACATAAATATCGATTGTTCAAAATCAATATGTCCTTCATTTGTGATTTCCATAGGGTGAAATTGACCCCATTCAACTTCTCCATATCACTTAATATTAGTCTCCATACTGTTAAGCCGACCTAACTTACACCATTAAGAATAAGAATCTGTAGCTCTGATACACAACAAAAAAAATATACTGAAAAATGAAATTTAACTTGGACATTGTACACAAGATTCATGTGGAAAACGACATTTGGGGAAAAACACAAGGGGAAAAGGATTATAACCTTTTTATTATAATTGTTGAGAAATGACAACAAGAAATTCTAGTTTAATTTGTCCTTGAATTAAAGTGAGAATTAAAATCGAATTCTTTTCTCATAACAACTTGTAAATAGTTAATTAAGTTTAATTAACTTAATTAGCTTAGGAATTTTGAGTTCTACCTAAGCTTTAGGGGTCCAATCTGAGTTTAAGTTGAGTTGGAAATTAGATCACTCACTTTCCTGAGTTAAGTTAAGTTAAATTAGTTCCAAACTATTTGAGGAACTAATAGAGAGTTAACACTCAGTTGGTGCACTAGTGCACCCACAAGTGTCACTCTAAGTGAAGGTTCCCTCATAAAAAACTCATGCATGTGAGTTGAGAGAAAGACCAGTAGAGACTAGAGTGAGTTAAGTTAAGTTAAATTAGTTCCAAACTATTTGAGGAACTAATAGAGAGTTAACAGTCAGTTGGTGCACTAGTGCACCCACAAGTGTCACTCTAAATGAAGGTTCCCTCATAAAAAACTCATGCATGTGAGTTCAGAGAAAGACCAGTAGAGACTAGAGTGAGTTAAGTTAAGTTAAATTAGTTCCAAACTATTTGAGGAACTAATAGAGAGTTAACAGTCAGTTGGTGCACTAGTGCACCCACAAGTGTCACTCTAAGTGAAGGTTCCCTCATAAAAAACTCATGCATGTGAGTTCAAAGAAAGACCAGTAGAGACTAGAGTGCAGGGACAATGTACTATCACTTGTATTATTTATTAGAGTGTAAATATCATGCATGCATCAAAGATTGATCCTATGTTTGGATTAAGCATTTTTGGAAGCATGAATTCCCTTTAAATACAGACTATTCATCCTAGGAATTACTTAAGAGATTAGAGGAATTAAGTGTTGGCCAAAAGCTAGCTTGTGAGCTAAAAGATTTGAGCATACTTGTGCCGAATTGTTCTAGTGAGAACAAGCTTTGTATCTTCACTCATATTTCTGATATATGCAATACATATAGGTTTTGAGTAGTGGCTTTCCCCAAATACATCTTGTGTTATGTGCCATTGATTTATCTTCTTCTTGTTCTTATTGTTTTCATCGATTTATTCCGTTGGTTGAAAGTAAAAGTAGATTCTTGTCCCGTGTTTTAGTAAATTGCATGAGCTTGTGAATCTACATGATTTTCTACAATAATAACAATAAAATATTACATTTCACCCACTCCTTTTTACTCTCACCCTTGTAAAAATAGATTTCATTACAATACCATGGGTTACCGACATTTGGGGAAAACACAATGGGAAAGGGATTATAGCCTTTTTATTATAATAACAATAAAATATTACATTTCACCCACTCCTGTTTACTCTCGCCTTTGTAAAAATATATTTGATTACAATACCATGGGTTACCAATACCATGGGTGGGGACAACTTTGATTTTGATTTGATCTCCCACTTTGCATGGAAAAAAATAATGTTTTGTTAGTTTTCTATTTTAAATTGCATTATTCACACATGATTAGAATAGCCTAGATGTATATTACATGAGAGTAAGTTTCAAAAAGAGGGATAAAACCCCTTAAAGTGTGATATCTGTTGAAGTGTTTACACTTTAAAAAAGATTTTCACCTCAAAAGATTCAATTTTTCTCCAAAATAATAGATATAAAGTCAAGATAGATTTATGTCAACTATAAAATATTTAAGATAGCAATATTAAAAAGTCTATAGAACAACATCAACAATCACTTCATTCTTTATGTTATAGTAACTTATTGTTTCCAATAATTTTTTGATAAAATAAAATCTCATAAACATGGTAACAGGAGTACATAAAAACATATAAGGCTAGACCCCTAATGCTTTTGGCAATATCCAATGATATCTTTATCCTTTGTGAATAACCTCAATAATCACTTCATCCTTTTTTGTATATTATAGTAACTTATTGTTTCCAATACTTGTTTAATAAGATCAAATCCTATAGACATGGTCACTGAAGCACCTAAAAACATATAAGACTAGACATAAATTCTTTTCACAATATTTAAAGATATCTTCAGTTACTATATCTTCATAAGATCTACAATATTGGATTAGAGCGTTTTGAATTGAATTTTATTATGAGAATATTATTGTTATTTTTGTTGGCTTAATCTATGGGAGATATAACATTGATCTCATGGTTTTACACAATACTTCATAACAAACTATCTACAATTAAACTAATATACTCTTCCAAATAAAAAATACAGTAACTGTTTCTTAAATCATATTATATATTCAATTTAAATTTTAAAATCATATCTATTATTATATATTATTTCAAATTTAAATTTAAATTAATTGTTGTTTTGTTTATTTCACTTTGATATTTTTTAATAATTACTATATTGACATTTTATATATAATAATTTATTACTTAATATAATTAATGAAGTTTAATTATAATTATAATTAACATCTATGTAAATTTAAACAGACATATTCATATATTTGTAAATAATTTAATAAATAAAATTATTCACTAATCAAATCATTTATTCTATTTGTAAGCACACTCCCTAATAATATTTTGGCATCAAATCTCCTTTACAAATCATAATCTTAACTTTAACTTAAAACAGTAAAGAAATCTGAAGCTTTATGTATGAATATATCATTAAAAAATAATAATAACTTTTATAAATGGTCAAGTAAACAAAAATCAGTTAACACTAAACCATTATTCACCCTATTTATGAATACCATCCCCACTTTTCTGCGTTAAATTATATGAAATGCGATAAAATTATAAAACATCAACTTAACCGAAGTTATAATTGGCATAAAATTTAAAAGCATACTGTTATGAAACACTGGAAATTAGTTACAGAGAAGCCCGGTTCATGGACCGTTATCACTTTATATTGAAGAGGCAATCCTGTGCAAAGAAGCTGCAGGGGATATTAGCAAGATTAGTGCCTTTGGTATATCGGTGGTAGAGAATCGTGACTGCTACTGATAGTAGTAGTAGCAGTGTAGAAGCAACCGACTGCATTTTTTATGAAGATGGAACGTTTTCTCTTCCTATTCCTTGTGATTTTCATGGGGCCTTTGATGTTGCCGAGTGTGGGTTCAGTAAGTGTCACCTATAATGTTCAGCAATATGGTGCAAAAGCAGATGGTGTCACTGATAATAGTAAGGTGAGAGAATTTGATCTATAGTAACTATTTTTTAATTAATATTTTAGAATTTGGAATTTAATCCACAGTAATAATTTTTTCATCAATAATTTTAGAATTTGAAATTTTATCCACAGTAATCATTTTTCATTCTATGTTGGGAATCAGAGACTTTAATTTAATCAATATTTTAGAATTTGGAATTTGATCCACAGTAATTAGAGATTTTAATTTATGAAATAAAAGAAATATATATTTAATTCTAACCATTAATTGTTATGAAAAAAGCTTAAATTTTAATAAATAATTAAATTTGTTATGAAATAAAAAATAAAAACTTAAATTTTAATAAATAAATTTGTTGTTTGCTTGTTATATGTAGGCTTTTTTGGCAGCCTGGAATGCAGCCTGTTCTTCTACTCAACCATCTGCTGTCTATATACCCAAAGGAAAATTTCTAATTGCTCCCGTTTCCTTTACTGGGCCATGTAAAAATGCCAATATTCTTGTGCAGGTAAATTGCTGATCTTCATTCCTTCCCCATATCAAGATTTACATATTTCTTTCTGCTGATCATTGAGATGTGAGATGTGTTTTGGCAGATAACTGGCGACCTCATTGCACCAGCCAGCACTAAACAAGATCAAAAATACTGGTTGCAGTTCACTAAGGTTGATGGTCTCACAGTGAATGGTGGGGGACGTTTGGATGGACAAGGAAGCTCCTGGTGGAACTGTAAAAAAAATAGGCAGGTATGAATAAAGTTATCAGTTGTACAATCAGTCATATATTTCTTTAGTTATTCGGGTAGCATCTACTTATACATCCTCATATTTATGCTGACAGAAATGCATTGTTTGGTGTGCAGTGTAATCTCGGGCCTGCGGTATTGTTTCTTTCTATTTAATTGGCTTTGAATTTAGCTGGATTGCAGATTTTGGGTTTATTTTGTTTAATTTTATTTGGATTCGAAATTTTGGAAATATTTAATTTGGTTTAATTTTATTTGATTTAACTCTTATTTATCAAATTCTGAAATATTTCTAAAACTACAAAAAAATTGTCATTTAATTAAAAATTTACCTAAATGTGATCTTGACATTGTAAAATGATAATGGACAGTCTTTAGAATTCTTGGGCACTACCAATATAGTGCTGAAAGATATTACTTCCATCAACAGCAAGCAGTTCCATATCTCCATTGCTGCAAGTAAGAATGTCTTGGCCGAGCGATTGACTATCAAGGCCCCAGAGGACAGCCCCAATACCGATGGAATTCACATATCTTCTTCCAATGTCCAACTTCGAAATCTCAACATAGGAACAGGTGGATTATATTTTCCACTAACATTCAAAATTGTTGGTGAAAGGAGAACTATTGTATTGAAGATAATAGTTTTAACTTTGGCTGTGTAGGAGACGATTGTATTGGCATTTTGGAAGGCACTTCCAATCTTAACATTGAACAGGTTACTTGTGGACCAGGCCATGGAATCAGGTGAAATAGTTTCATTAAATTTTTAAATAGACAAAGGATATGATTATTCAATGCATTATACTGACAATAGATTTTTGTTATTATTATATAGTGTGGGAAGCCTAGGTAGATATCCTTCTCTTAATGGAGTCACCAATGTCACTGTAAAAGGAGTTTCTTTCATTGGCACTGATAATGGTGTTAGAATCAAAACATTGCAAGGAGGAAAGGGCTTTACTAAGGGCTTAAAATTTGAGAACATAAGGATGAACAATGTAGGGAATCCAATCATCATTGACCAATACTATTGCCCAGGTTGTACGGCCCAGGTGATCATCATTTTCCTCTTATCTAAACATATTTCCTTTATTTTATGGACAGATTTGTTTCTTTGTTTTTTGTTTTGTGTTTTTCTTTTCTGTATGGCACTTGAAGGTTGAAGTATCATATGACCACAAAAGTTCACGGTTAAGATTGGTTTTAGTTTTTTTTTCTAGTTTTGGTTTTAGTGCTAAGATTGGCTTTAGTTTTGTAACTTATTTTTGTAAATATTGGCTTGGGCTGTGCAGGAATCTAATATGAATGTGAAGATCACCGATGTGTCATACGAAAACATAACTGGAACTTCAACAACACCAGAGGCCATTAATTTAAGCTGCAGTAAAAGTTTTCCCTGCGAAGATATCAAATTGGAGAATGTGAATTTGAGCAATGAAAATAAAGAAGCTCAGTCTTTTTGTAAAAATGCCAAGGGACTTAATGTTAATTCTGTTAAGCCACCTTTGGTTTGTTGAAGGGTGAATGCCTAAGCTAAATGCCAACTTTAATATACTAGTTGATTTATTAGTTATCTTGTAATTTTATTTCAATGTGAATTTGAGCTATGGAAATAATGAAGCTCAATTTTTGTGTAAAAATTCCGAAGGGCTCAAAGTTATTTCTGTCAAGCTCCCTTGGGTTGGTTATAAAAATAAATGTTCTCTGAATATCAAGTTGAATAGGTTGAGCTTTACATTAGCTATCAGTTAATATGAAATATGTTTAAGTTTAATATGAAATATGTTTAAGTTATTACAGTTTAATGCACTCTTCTTTACAAAATCTTTTCATTGGTTTAGTCAAGAATATTTTCATTGAAACAATTGTGTTTAACTAGATGTATTGAGATTTGTGAATTTTGCATCATTAGTTTTAGTTATTAATAAGATTTCCAAAATATTAATAATCAATGTTATATTGGATTTTTAATTTATAATTGAAAATGTATTGCATAATCAAAAACAAGTTAACATAACTTATAGAATTTAAACATTTTGATCTAATCAATAAGAAAATTGATATCCCTTATTTTCTTCATGGAACAAGAAAGCATGGCTCAAACATAAAAGATGTTAAACTAAATTACAAAAGTAAAGAAACATATTCTCAACCTCCTTTTTATCGTAAACTAAAAGAAATTATTAAATCTGTAAAAGGATGAGGTGAAAGTAAACATTGCCTAATTAAATCCAACTTCAACTCTTACTCTTGCGAATATTAATTATTATATCAAATACATTCTGTGGATATTGTATATTACACAAAATACATTGTGCCAATAAATGTATACTACAATTATAAACCTCATGATGGTGTACATTATGCCAATAAACTTTTACAATAATTATGAACTTCATGAATTTTAGAAATTGTCTTAATCCATTTCATATATTTAGAAAACATCATGAGATAATCCAAAGATAGGGTGGAAATTGGCATTAATGTATAAAAGGATAATGTATGAATAAAGTTATCAGTTGTACAATCAGTCATATATTTCTTTAGTTATTTGGGTAGCATCTACTTATACATCCTCATATTTATGCTAACGGAAATGCATTGTTTGGTTTGCAGTGTAATCTCGGGCCTGCGGTATTGTTTCTTTCTATTTAATTGGCTTTGAATTTAGCTAGATTGCAGATTTTGGGAATATTTTAGAATGTTTATTTTGTTTAATTTTATTTGGATTCAAAATTTTAGAAATATTTGATTTTGTTTAATTTTATTTGACTTAATTTTTATTTATCAAATTCTGAAATATTTCCAAAACTACAAAAAAATTATCATTTAATTAAAAGTTTACCTTAAATGTGATCTTGACATTGTAAAATGATAATGGACAGTCTTTAGAATTCTTAGGCACTACCAACATAGTGCTGAAAGATATTACTTCCATCAACAGCAAGCAGTTCCATATCTCCATTGCTGCAAGTAAGAATGTCTTGGCCGAGCGATTGACTATCAAGGCCCCAGAGGACAGCCCCAATACCGATGGAATTCACATATCTTCTTCCAATGTCCAACTTCGAAATCTCAACATAGGAACAGGTGGATTATATTTTCCACTAACATTCTAAAATTGTTGGTGAAAAGGTGGATTATATTTTCCACTAACATTCTAAAATTGTTGGTGAAAGGAGAACTATTGTATTGAAGATAATAGTTCTAACTTTGGCTTTGCAGGAGATGATTGTATTGGCATTTTGGAAGGCACTTCTAATCTTAACATTGAACAAGTTACTTGTGGACCAGGCCATGGAATCAGGTGAAATAGTTTCATTAAATTTTTAAATAGACAAAGGATATGACTATTCAATGCATTATACTGACAATAGATTTTTGTTATTATTATATAGTGTGGGAAGCCTAGGTAGATATCCTTCTCTTAATGGAGTTACCAATGTCACTGTAAAAGGAGTTTCTTTCATTGGCACTGATAATGGTGTTAGAATCAAAACATTGCAAGGAGGAAAGGGCTTTACTAAGGGCTTAAAATTTGAGAACATAAAGATGAACAACGTAAGGAATCCAATCATCATTGACCAATACTATTGCCCAGGTTGTACTGCCCAGGTGATCATCATTTTCCTCTTATCTAAACATATTCCCTTTATTTTATGGACAGATTTATTTCTTTGTTTTCTGTTTTGTTTTTTTCTTTTCTGTATAGCACTTGAAGGTTGAAGTATCATATGACCACAAAAGTTCAAGGTTAAGATTGGTTTTAGTTTTTTTTTTTTTTTCTAGTTTTGGTTTTAGTGTTAAGATTGGCTTTAGTTTTGTAACTTTTGTAAATGTTGGCTTGGGCTGTGCAGGAATCTAATATGAATGTGAAGATTACCGATGTGTCATACGAAAACATAACTTGAACTTCAACAACACCAGAGGCCATTAACTTAACCTGCAGTAAAAGTTTTCCCTGCGAAGATATCAAATTGGAGAATGTGAATTTGAGCAATGAAAATAAAGAAGCTCAGTCTTTTTGTAAAAATGCCAAGGGACTTAATGTTAATTCTGTTAAGCCGCCTTTGGTTTGTTGAAGGGTGAATTCCTAAGCCAAATGCCAACCTTAATATACTTGTTGATTTATTAGTTATCTTGTAATTTTATTTCAATGTGAATTTGAGCTATGGAAATAATGAAGCTCAATTTTTGTGTAAAAATTCTAAAGGGCTCAAAGTTATTTCTGTCAAGCTCCCTTGGGTTGGTTATAAAAATAAATGTTCTCTGAATATCAACTTGAATAGGTTGAACTTTATATTAGCTATCAGTTAATATGAAATATGTTTAAGTTATTACAGGTTAATGCACTCTTCTTTACAAAATCTTTTCATTGGTTTAGTCAAGAATATTTTCGTTGAAACAATTGTGTTTAACTAGATGTATTGAGATTTCTGAATTTTGCATCATTAGTTTTAGTTATTAATAAGATTTCCAAAATATTAATAATCAATGTTATATTGGATTTTTAATTTATAATTGAAAATGTATTGTATAATAAAAAACAAGTTAACATAATTTATAGAATTTAAACATTTTGATCTAATCAATAAGAAAATTAATATCCCTTATTTTCTTCCTGGAACAAGAAAGCATGGCTAAAACATAAAAGATGTTAAACTAAATTACAACAGTAAAGAAACATATTCTCAACCTCCTTTTTATCGTAAACTAAAAGAAATTATTAAATGTGTAAAAGGATGAGGTGAAAGTAAACATTGCCTAATTAAATCCAACTTCAACTCTTACTCTTGCGAATATTAATTATTATACCAAATACATTCTGCGAATATTGTATGTTACACAAAATACATTATGCCAATAAATGTATACTACAATTATAAACCTCATGATGGTGTACATTATGCCAATAAACTTTTACAATAATTATGAACTTCGTGAATTTTAGAAATGGTCTTAATCCATTTCATATATTTAGAAAACATCATGAGATAATCTAAAGATAGGGTGGAAATTGGCATTAATGTATAAAAGGATAATGTTTACACATTAATTTGGAAATATAACGAATATTAGTAAATTAAAAGTTTATAGTCATAATAATAATGTGTTTCTATTAGAAAACCATTTTTCTTACCAATGTTTATTAATATGTATTATAGGATGGAATTAGCATTGTGTATTAATATGTATCATAGGATGGAATTGGCATTGTGTATTAATATGTATCATAGGATGGAATTGGCATTGTGTATTAATATGTATCATGGGAGGGAATGTTAGACAATTGAATATTTTTAGGTCTTAAGATTAATAGTTAAGAGAAAACTAATAATTAGGGCATAGAACTCGGTCTTGCTGAATGGTTTCTTGATGGCTTAAGGTGAAGGCCTATTCCCCTTTCGGTTCTCCAAAAGAGGGTTTCTCTTGCAGGGATTGGTTCGTTTGTTCATCACTTCTTCCAGACTCGAGTTTTGCAGTTAGTTTTCTATTCTACATTTTGCGAATTTAAGGAAAATTTCAATTTTAGGAGGAGGTGGTGCTTCCACTCTTGTTGAGATAATTATGCTGATATCCTATCCAATCCAATCCAAATTGTGCAATTCTATAATGAATGCACTCAAATATTTTGCATCCTTTCTTCACACAAAACAATGCACTGTTGCTTTCATCAACCTGCGTTGCTTTCATAGACCCTCTCCTCGTCACCTTCACGAGTAAAATGTTTGAACATGTAAATGGTATCTGTTAGCGTATACAAACCTCCTCACGCAATAATAGTAGTAGCTGATGGGCCTTTTGCAGATAGCTATTAGCGAGAGTGTGATGAAAGCAGAGAATTTGTCCACATCTCAGTGGGCTACTTGCAAGATTTAGAAAAATAAATGTACAGGCAATTCCAAGAGATTTTTTATTTTTTATTTTTTTTTGGGAACTGTTTTGCAGATAGGTATTAATGAGACTGCGATGAAGACGAAAGACTGCGATGAAGACTTGTTGATATTTAATAAATGCAGAATGTAATTTTTTCGTTGAGTGTTGAATTCTTACTGTGTTAAATTTTCAACAATATAAAATTATTTATTTTCCCACAACAAAAAAATTTGGATAGAAAATTATTATTTTGGCAGAGTTAAATTTTTATTGTGCATTTTTCATTCCTAGCAGTGAAATAAATGTCTCCAGAACACATTTTTCTTTTGAACAATGAGTTAAGAAAAATGGAGGACAAGTGGAGCGTTGACCGAGAATTTTTTTGTTGTGCTGGAATGGTGGTGCTTCAATGTTGGCGTCATTATTATGAACAAGTAGATATTTCAGGTAAATACTTCTCTCAATCCTTCCTAATTTTCTGTTCTTCAAGGAAATGATGTTTTTGTAGTCTTTAATTTGTTGTGTTTTTTGCATTGATTTTATGAATATATCTAGTTATGACTTTTTTTTCAAGAGAAGCTTGAAATTGACATATTTTAGATGGTTTCTGTATGTATTTCAGTGATGTGTTGTGTGATGCTAATTGTCCCATTTTATTTAAAAAAATATGCTTTATACATTTTTGTATGACCGAGCTTATTTTAGCTTTTTGGATGTTAGTATTTTTGTAATTGTGATGTTGGGTGACTACATCTATGGAGTGTTTAGGAAAGTTTCTTACACAACTCCATGTATTTTAACAATATGCATTATATCCCTTGTTATTGCATCCCAATTGTCTTATCACAAAGTACTTCTTTTCACCACTTTTCATTTTTATAGACTAAATTGCAGTGTGTATATGTAGCAAGCAACTAAAACCTGATGATAATAACTCTTTAAAAACCAACTTAGACATATTCATCTTTACAATCATAAGGCATTATCAAACATATCATGGAAAAATATACTTGAGATCTCGCCACATAGGGATGATTTACAACTTTTCCACATTATTATTAACACATCATTACAAGACCATGAAATATAGGCCGTGTGAATAAATAAATAGGCACAAAGATTATAAAATTCATAAGAGATGACAACTTCTACAACTCGTTATGCCATATGGTCATTCTTTAAGCATGGCACAACTAAACCAACACAATTATGGGACATATGGCCATAAGAAGGAGATTGTAATTCTGTAATTGTCCATGTGCAAACTGCAATTCTTTTGTAACTCTACATGAGCATTCCATAGGCACTAAGGGATTAAATGAGAGACACAACACCCCACAACTTCATAAAATTATATCATAGCATGATCAGAGTCTATAGTTACCAAGAATGCAAAATGGAGAAAACTGGCAAGTGACCTCTAAAAGGCATGTCATAATGAGTGCAACAACCTTGCGATAATCACAACTATAGCTTATTTGAACAACCATTGATGATAAATGGAAAAACCCAACTGTTCAATCGAAAGGCATAGACAGAGGCCTAAAAGTCGTCCTATAGGTAACATCAATCAATATTCATCTCTGCATCACCACAAGTAGTCACATACAATTTTATACCTCAACAAGATACCACACGTGCATCCACTTATTGCAAGTAGATTACAAACTTTAAAAACTCAAATGGTTCAACAACCTAATCCATAATGTATCAACAGATGCATGGGAACAAATGAAGGTCCACAAATGATCCAGTTGGATATTTGTGGCCACCTGCCTATTCCACTTGGACCCCCAACATTGTACCATTATTTTTTCCAGTTTCTGTAATTGTAGCACAATTTACTATTTTTGGCAGTTTTTCAGCTCGTGAAGTTTCAGAGCCGTTTTGAGGCCCTAAACGACGTTTTTTTGGAAAATAGGCAAACATGAGTAGAAATTTATATTCCTCTAATAAATATTTACAACGAGGTATCATGCATGTCAAATAGAGATCGTATGTCAAAGTTACAACCCTGGGAAGTTGATGTACCAATTTACCCCAACAAGGACCATAGTTTTGGCACTTCATCTCCTAGGGTTAGGTTTTTGGATGTTTAAAGTTTCCCATTGTTTCTCAATAATAAATAGGCATTCGAGCCTCATTGTAACGCTGCTCAGAGGCATGTAGCCACCACATCTCTTCTCAGAGATAAGCTATCATCGCCCTAGCTAGTTTATTTCCATTCTATATGTAAGCATATTTCATTTCTTTGATATTAATGAAATGAAGTTTTATTTCTGTTGCATCTCTGTGTTTATGTTTATATATGTATTCTTTTGCATTCCTACATAAGTCTGGATCAATGGTATCAAAGCGGTATGCTCTTTCTCTGCTTTTCTTTGCATGTCCCCAACAAGGTCAGACTATAAGGAGTTAGGGCTAGAGCAGGTTAAACCTTTGCAAGAGCAGCCTCACAAACCCCGACGACCTCCCATGGCGGAATACAAGAAAGATGAGGGAGTAGGATATCCCTTCAAAATATTGCTCGAAGAAGCCCTTGCGTGACAAATGAATGAGATGATGGACAACTTTGCCCAGATCCTTCGACGAATTCCCACATGTGACACATCTTCATCCAACATCCACTCTGGAGGCACCACTCCATTCAAGGTACAAGTTAACTTTGACATTCCCATATTTGAAGGCAAGATAGATACAAACGCCATAGATAGATGGTTAAATATATTGGAAGGGTATTTTTCGGTTCACGAATTTTCCAATAGGGAAAATATTACTTTTGCACTCCTCAAAGCCACGCCCTATGTCAAGGATTGGTAGGAAACTGTTGAAGCCCTGAATATCGGGTCGACAACAAGGGGGATACCCACCTGGTCCGGACCTTGGTTGCCAGCTCCTTATCCGTTTGGTATAGCGGGTCCGACTGGGGATAATGGGACCAGTTTCCCAATCTAAGG
>APFE031527630.1:143406-165319 GCA_000404065.3 Pinus taeda
CGATCTAAAGAGATTTCAAATAATAACTGGTAATAAAGATCATTCAGCTATCATAAGAATAGAAATCAATTAAGATAAACCACTTTGCATAAGAAGTTAGGCAAAACGATTGTGAACAGCATATCGCATAATAAGTTATTCATATATCAAACATAAATAAATGACTCCACCGTACAGAAGTGCCAAATGGTAACTCATACATTCATGCAATAACATATAAACAACTGAAAACTGTAGATCACTTTAAGAATATAAGCAGAAATGGCCAAGAGATAAAAGTACCATTTATGACTGATCCTACTCATAAACTTCAAGCAAAAATGATTTATCTCTACTTGTTCTAACATCTACTAAGAGTACAAAAGTGCAACATCAGTAGCAGACATCAAATGCAAACATTAATAAATATCGATCCATCCATTCATCAAAACCTGCTCTGAGGGTGCAGAAGTGCATGTTCCGAGGACAAGTTTTTGACAAATTTCTGGACCCTTCTCTAAAGGCCTGAGAAGGGTTTAAATACTGCTAGTTAATTAACTTAATTACATAAATTTAGGATACGGTTTTAAATGACCGCCCTTCTGATAAAGCAAAAATATTTCTAGAAATTGAATCTAATTCTGAACCATTTCTATATTTGCTCCTTAGTGCCGCAAGCATGCAACATTCGCCTGGGAAGAGTCGGCTGGTCGCTTTCCGCTTTCGTTTGAGCTATGAAAATAGAAATAACAAGCGCTGGCACCACTTTCTGGTAAACTAGAAGATATTTTCGAGAATCTTCGTCTGGCTGGGCGTATTCACTGCGTGTATACTTGGTAATGACTCAAATTTCTCTCAAACTGATTCTGCTTTTGCTATTTCGGTTTCCGGCCATGCGAATGACTGAACAAGTTAGGGACTTTACTCTCTGAATAATTTTCTGCATCGAAAACTGCGTTCTTTGTTCCGGGCTTTTCTGGGCATAAGCTTCAGGGTCTTTTGTAAACATGTTGCTTTTGTGCGCCTTTGACTCTAAGCTTTAGATGGCCTATTGACATCAGCATCTGTTGAGTGATACTCTAGAATCTGTGGTCTTATCTCATGTGGCATCTGTTTCTGAAGGGATCTATTCTCTGTTCTCTGAGCATTGACACTTTCCCCTTTTCCTTAGATGTTTCCTGCACATTGCTTCATGTTATTTCCTGTCTTACAGTTTACGCAAAGGAAAAGAGTAATGATAATAAAGATTGACATGAAAGCTTTAAGCTCTTATGAATGCATAATCATGACACCCATAGCGAACTGACTTTTCGAAAAACACAAGACTGTTCGCAGATCGCAGCATCGCAGATCGCATTTAGTCATTCAGTCATTGTGTGCTACTTACGCGATTTTGCGATGTGCGACTTCACATATCGGCCGTCAAAGATTTCTTAAATTTTTTCATTTAAGAGCGCTTCATAATGAATGCGATGCGATGAATTTCGCGTCGCTTCTTCGCAATTTATTATGCTCATAAGAAAACGTTTCATTCTCTTTTCGTGATGCGATAAAGTTTTAAGGAGTCGAATACAAAAATTTTCATAAAATGTTTGTTTGGATTTTTTATTAAGGGTCCCCATTTGCTTGGTGTTATTGCTAATATCAAACAAAGAGGGGGGATGTTGGTGGCCACAACAGAAACCTATTGTGAATAGAAGGACAAGAGGGAACCCTCATTGTTTTCAGCCGCACCCACTTGGAACTCTTTCTGAGACGCCATTAAGGAGCAGTATTACCCTGTTGGGAGCTATGAAGACAAGTACATAAAGTGGACTACATTGTGTCAGGGAATGGGCCAAGACATGCCAAAGTACACAAATATTTTTCACACCCTTCACATGAAGTTGGGTATCAAGGATTCTACGCAGCATTTAGTACTCAAGCACCGCAGTTGTCTGCACAAAGACATTGAGGATGAGATGAAGTTCCTGGACATCTCCTCGCTTGGCACCGCCTACCGATACACTATCAATATCGAACAAAAGTTTAAACAGAAGAAGTAAGAATTTGGATCTGTGAATCTGAAGCAAGGGAGAGGCACCCCCAAACTACTAAACAAAGCAAAAAGACAAGGTGGGGTGACCTAAGGAAACCCTTCGAATTCACAAGAAAATAACAACACCACGAAGACAAATAAGGACAAAGGAAAGTGGTGTGAGTTCCATAAGAGCCCCACTCAAAACACAAGTGAGTGTTGAGCCAAGAAATCATTGGTGGTCATGCTGAAGGCTTCAAAATCAGATGCATGTTCTAACTTTGAGTCAAAACCCAACAAGGGGAATGACAAAGGGAATTAGATTATTGATGTAGAGCGAAGTATTTCATCAAGATTGATATGAAGTTTAGCTATCACCAGGTTCCAATAGAGCCCACAGATGTATGTAATACTGTCTTCAAGTCCAAAGAAGACCTTTTTGAATGGTTGGCTATGCCCTTCGAGTGACAAATTCCCCTGCTACTTTTATGAGGCTAATGGATGATATCTTGTGGTCTTCAACAACTCATTCGTGGTTGTTTATCTGGATGACATCCTCATATTTAGAAAGATTTGTGAAGAACACTTGCAACACATTCGACAAATCCTTCAAACCCTGCAACAACACAAATTGTGTGCCAACTTGGATAAATTCACTTTTGGCATGAGTCAGGTCCAATATCTGGGTTACATGATAGATGAGTGAGGTGTGCATGTGGACCCAACTAAGATCCAAGCATTTGGGATTGCCCATCCCCAACCACTCTAATAGAGCTTCACATATTTTTGGGCTGTGCAATTCTTAATCAGAGGTTCGTGTTGGGATTCTCCCATATCACCTGGATTTTGAGTCAGATTACCAAGATTGGAGTGAAAGAAAATTTTTCCTGGTCCGGGTCCCACGAGAAAGTGTTCATCACATTGAAACACCGCCTCTACTCTGCATCAATACTCACATTGCTAGACCTGTAACAACCATTTGAAATTGAGACAAATGCCTCTGACTATGCTATTGTGCAGTCCTCACTCAGCACGAGCATCCAATGGCCTATCATAGTGAGACACTTTCGTATACAATTCAGAAGTACCCCACCTATGATAAAGAGATGTATTCCATCGTGCAGGATTGCTGGCAATGTAAGCATTACATTCCAAGGAAGGAGACGATCATCCACATTGATCACCGATCTCTTCAATTTATACAAACACAAGGGAAGTTGCAAAACGATCACCATTAGAAGTGGTCTACATATCTGCAACAATTTCACTTGAACATCAAATACAAAAAGGGCAACACCAATGATGTTGTAGACTACCTCAGCCGACCTCGAGTTTCAACACTGACTACTTTTCTCAACTCTTACGGCCACGAGACCTATGGATGGCCGTAAGTATACAAAAATGATTCATAGTTTGCCTCCAAAAAATATATGCTAGTGGATGGAAAGCAAGTTCTTGAGTTCCAACTCCAGGACACATTATTATGCTACCTGGGCCACCTTTGTGTTCCTTTAAGCGAATGTGCCAAGTTGATTTGGGAGGCGCACTTTAGTCGGGTCGCAAGACACTTTGGTGTGGAGAAAACTATGGTCATACTACAAAATTACTTTTATTGGCCAAATCTCTGACAAGATGTTGGGAAATATATTAAACCCTACACTGCCTATGTCATCGCTAAGCCAGCCAACAAGAAGCAAGGCCTGTACACTCCTCTGCCTACTCCCAGCCAACCTTGGGAATCCGTATCCATGAACTATTTGTTTGGCCTCCTTTCTACCCAACATGGTAATGGCTGTGTATTTGTGGTCGTGGACATATTTTCAAAGATTGCTATATTAACGTCCTGTAAGAAGAGTATCAAAGCAGAGGACACTGCCAAACTCTTCTTTGAATGAGTGTTGGTACATTTTGGGATCTCGCAGACCATTATATCAGATTGTGGTAGTAGGTTCTTGAGCACATTCTTGTCAAGCCTATGGAAATTATTGGACACCAAGCTCACCAAGTCGACTGCATTCTATCCCTAGACTGATGGCCAGACATAGGCCGACAACATGATGATAGTGCACATACTCCACATGTACAACCCCAAGCATCCAAGAACATGGGATGAGAGCCTTCCCTATGTTTAACATAGTTATAACATATTTCTCCATAAATTGACTAGTCCGACTGGTAGTAATTCCTTTCAAGTGGGCCTAGGATTTCAACCATTGTGTTTGATTGATGTTGCCATGCATCATGTGACTACACAGACAAAATCCACACATGTATTGTCCGAGGTTGATAAAGCAACTAGATTGATTGAACACATCTAACACATTCGCCACCAAGTTCACGACATATTGGAGAAGTCTAATGCCAAGTACAAGCAAGGACATGATCAACATCAGATGCCACACAAGTTTCTGGTGGGCGATAAAGTTTAGCTGCATTTGCAGAAATAACACCTTACTGAAGCCCATCAGACACTCAAACCACTCTGATATGGGCCTTACACCATTACCAAGGTTGTGGGAGACAATGCCTTTGAGCTCAAAATTCCCCCACTCCTTGGCCTGCACCCTGTGTTCAATGTGGATTGCCTTCAACCATACTTTCCACCATTATTGGACACATCAGACATTGCAGAACAAATCACACCAACAAAGCTAAACCTAGACTGCATGGAACAAGCCACAATTGAGCGGATCATGGACACACATATCAAGAACACTCAATAACAGAAGATCCAAATGTATCGAGTTGTCAAAGTTGGCCAGCTCTTGCACCAAGGCAAGTGGCTCACCAAGGACCAAGTTCAGCAAAAGTTTCCCCATCTCATGGAGGCACTCAATGCAATGGGGTCCATTGCTTCATAAGGGGGGAGGAATGATCTAGGTGGATATTGGTGGCTACCCACCTATTCCACTTGGATCCCCACCATTGTACCAATATTTCTTTCAGTTTTCGTAATTGTACTATTTTTGGCAGTTTTTCGGGTTGTGAAGTTTTAGAACCATTTTGAGCCCTAAATGACTTTTGTTTGGAAAATAGGAAAACATAAGTGTTCGACTGACATTTGTAGTCAAAATTTATAGTCGAATAGATATTTCTAATGAGGTATCTTGTGCATCAAACGAAGAATTAGAATTTGAAATTTGAAGAATTAGAATTTGGAATTTGATCTACAATAATTTTTTTTATTTAGAATTTGAAATTTGATTCACACTAATAATTTTTTAATCAATATTTTAAAATTTGGAATTTGATCCACAGTAATCATTTTTCATTCAATGTTTGGAATCAAAGACTTTAATTTAATCAATATTTTAGAATTTGGAATTTGATCCACAATAATCATTTTTCATTCAGTGTTTGGAATGAGAGACTTTAATTTATGAAATAAAAGAAATATATATTTAATTGTTAATTCTAACAATTAAATTTGTTATGAAATAAAAAAAACAAAAACTTAATAAATAAATTTTATTGTTTGTCTTTTATATGTAGGCCTTTTTGGTAGCCTGGAATGCAACCTGTTCTTCTACTCTACCATCTACTATCTGTATACCCAAAGGAAAATTTCTAATTGCTACAGTTTCCTTTACTGGGCCATGTAAAAATGCCAATATTCTTGTGCAGGTAAATTGCTGATCTTCATTCCTTCCTCGTATCAAGATTTACATATTTCTTTCTTTTGATCATTGAGATGTGCTTTGGCAGATAACTAGCGACCTCACTACACCAGCCAACACTAAACAAGATAAAAAATATTGGTTGAAATTCACTAAGGTTGATGGTCTTACAGTGAATGGTGGGGGATGTTTGGATGGGCAAGGAAGCTGCTGGTGGAACTGTAAAAAAAAAGAAAGTATGAATAAAGTTATCATTTGTACCATCAGTGATATGTTTTTTTAGTTATTTGGGTAGCATCTACGTATATACCCTCATACTTATACTGAATGAAATGCATTGTTTGGTGTGCAGTGCAATCTTGGGCCTGCGATATTGCTTCTTTCTGTTTAATTGGCTTTGAACTTAGTTGGATTGCAAATTTTGGAATATTTAAGGATGTTTATTTTTTTTAATTTTATTTGGATTCGAAATTTTGGAAATATTTGATTTTGTTTCATTTTATTTGACTTAGCTCCTATCTATCAAATTCTGAAATATTTCCAAAGCTACAAAAATTGTCATTTAATTTAATTGTTAAACAATTAAGAGTTTACCTTAAATGTGATTTTGACATTGTGAAATGATAATGGGTAGTCTTTACAATTCCTGGGCACTACCTATATAGTGTTGAAAGATATTACTTCCATCAACAACAAGCAGTTCCATATCTCCATTGACGCAAGTAAGAATGTCCTACCCGAGCGATTGACTATCAAGGCCCTAGAGGACAACCCCAATACCGATGGAATTCATATATCTTCTTCCAATGTCCAGCTTCGAAATCTCAACATAGGAACAAGTGGATTATATTTTCCAACAACATTCTGAAATTGTTGGTGAAAGGAGAACTATTGTATTAAAGATAATAGTTCTAACTTTGGCTTTGCAGGAGATGATTGTATTGGCATTTTGGAAGGCACTTCCAATCTTAACATTGAACAACTTACTTGTGGACTAGGCCATGGAATCAGGTGAAATAGTTTCATCAAAATTTTAAATAGGCAAAGAATATGACCATTCAATGCAGTGTACTAACAATAGATTTTTGTTATTATTATATGGTGTGAGAAGCCTAGGCACATATCCTTCTCTTAATGGAGTCACCAATGTCACTGTAAAAGGAGTTTCTTTCACTAGCACTGATAATGGTGTTAGAATCAAAACATTGCAAGGAGGAAAGGGCTTTACTAACAGCTTAAAATTTGAGAACATACAGATGAACAACGTAAGGAATCCAATCATCATTGACCAATACTATTGCCTAGGTTGTACTGCCCAGGTGATCGTCATTCTCCTCCTATCTAAACATTTTCTCTTTATTTTTTTCTTTCTATATGGCACTCATATGACCACAAAAGTTCTGCAACTTATTTTCTAGTTTTGGTTTCACTGTTAAAATTGGCTTTAGTTTTGTAACTTACTTTGTTGTAAATATTGGCTTGGGCTATGCAGGAATCTAATCTGAATGTGAAGATTACCAATGTGTCATACAAAAACATAAGTGGAACCTCAACAACACCAAAGGCCATTAATTTAAGTTGCAGTAAAAGTTTTCCCTGTGAAGCTATCAAATTGGAGAATGTGAATTTGAGCAATGGAAATAAAGAAGCTGAGTCTCTTTGTAAAAATGCCAAGGGACTTAAATTTAATTATATTAAGCCACCTTTGGTTTGTTGAAGGGTGAATGCCTATGCTAAATGCGAACCTTAATATACTGGTTGATTTATTAGTCATCTTGTAATTTTATTTCAATGTGAATTTGAGCTATGGAAATAATGAAGTTCAATATTTGTGTAAAAATTCCAAAGGGCTCAAAGTTATTTCTGTCAAGCTCCCTTGAGTTGGTTATAAAAATAAATGTTCTTTGAATGTCAACTTGAATATGTTGAACTTTACATTAGCTATCATTTGAAATATGTTAAACTTTTTACCGTCTAATGTACTCTTCTTTACAAAATATTTTCATTGGTTTAGTTAAGAACATTTTCATTGAAACAATTGTGTTTAACTTGATGTATTGATATTTATGAATTTTGTAGATCATTATTTTTGGTTATGGTTATTAATAAGATTTCCAAAATACTAGTAGACGATGTTATATTGGATTTTTAATTTATAAATGAAAATGTATTACATAATCAAAGACAAGTTAACATAGTTTATAGAATTTAAACACTTTGATCTAATCAATGAAAATACAACTGATGTCCCTTATTTTCTTCATGGAACAAAAAAGTATGACTCGAACAAAAAAGTATCACTCGAACATAAAAGATGTTAAATTAAATTACAAAAGTAAAGAAACATATTCTCAACCTCCTTTTTATCACACACGAAAAGAAATTATTAAATGTGTAAAAGGATGAGGTGAAAGTGAACCTTGCCTATCACTGAAAAAACACCTCATATTAAATGTGTAAAAGGATGAGGTGAAAATGAACATTGCCTGATTGAATCCAACTTTTACTCTTGTGAATATCAATTATTATACCAAATACATTCTGCGGATATTGTTTATTGCACCAAATACATTATGCCAATAGATGCATACTACAATTATAAACCTCATGATGGTGTACATTATGCCAATAAAATTTTACAATAATTATAAACTTCATGAATTTTAGAAATGGTTTTGATCCATATTTATTTATTTATTTATTTTTTTGGGCAAATGCTGAACTACTTATATTAAGAAAATGAAAAAAATATATACAAGAGGTCGAAACCTCTGAGAGCGAATGAACAGCTCTCTATCAAGTTTTCCCAACCAAAATTTGTGTTTACAGGCATTGACATAGTGCCTATTCTCACAATTACACTTCCAGTCTACAGTTTTGGACATAATGACATGGAATTTAAACAAAATACATAAACAGAAACAGACTAAACAAAGCATAGATGCCTGTTAGATAAGGGACGCTGGATTGAGGACACGCATCGAAGATTCTTCATGCTGGATGCTTCCCGGAATGAGCACAGGTGGCACACGTAACCAAAAAACCATAGGCAGGCTGAGCGCAGGTGGTATGCTGGACGCTTCCCGGACAGAGCACAGGTGGCACACGTAACCAAAAAACCATAGGCAGGCAGAGCGCAGGTGGCCATCGTAACAAAAACCATAGACAAAACCACTGGAGAAGTGCCTTAATCCTTCCCCTCCTTGGCTGCTGCCTGGTTCTCTGTTTCCTTCTGCTTTGCTACTTGCTGCTCTGCCTCCCATTCAGCTTCCTCCTGTTTTGGATCAGGCACACAAACCACTTCCATACCAGCTAGTATGTCCTTCAGCCTTAGAATTCCTGGAGGGAGAATAGGATACAGGCGACTTCCAAAGAAGCGTGCAGGCTTCTTGTCATCTTCAGGCATCTTCTTAGCTTGGGGGTCCGTCTCCTGATGCTGAACCGAATTGGTAATTTCCATATCCATAAGGCTACAGATTTCACAGAGGGCTTCATTCTGCTCCTTTGAATGAACGCTTGTGCTTTCCTCTTCGAGCTTGCTCTGAGAGGAAGGTAGGTAGGAGCTTTCTTCCTTGCTTCCGCTCTGAGAGGAATTGTTGGTGCTTGGCTCCTGCTCCTCAAAAATCCCCTTTCCCTTACCTTCTTCCCCATCTTCCTCCGTAAAAACCACAGTAATTAACGTAGATACAATTGGCTTGTTGGTGCGACGGAAGTATTTGAACTTAACCGTCTGCACCGAATTGCTAATATCAGAGTCGGAATCGTCAGAACCAGGAGAGCTGGGCGAGGCATAAGCCAACGGGGAGACACGCCACGGGCTATGAATGCCTCTGCCACCAGGGTTCCCCCTCTGACCCTGATTCCTACCTCTACGTGGCGAAGCGTGGCCTCTGAGAGGCATCCTTAACCTGTAATGCTGTAACAGGGTTTGCTTTGCTCGCCTTTTCGTGATGAATTGTAACAGTGAGGACCAAATCACAAACTGCTCTCTACCCCTGAAGCGATTCTGCTTCCCTGACCAGAAATTGGGTTTGCCTCTGGGCTTACCTGCTCCTACACTCTCCTTCTCTGCCCACAAACCCACATTATCTTGCAGAGCAAAGCTGAAATCCCTTGCATGTTCAGACAGGCCTGTCAAACTTAACTCTTCGCGCCCAGACATTCTGGCTTCTGCTGTCTTAATTCCTTGGTAGTTCGGGCGATGGGAATGGCATTGAATGCCATTGAATGCGCTTTTAATGGAGTTCATTAAGCGCTGGTCAAGTTGCCTTCGCATCGAAGGCTCCTCGTGGCGGTCACGTGGCTGGCTTCTATCAACGTGTCACCCGCATCCGGGTATGGTCTTGATCCATTTCACAAGCTATTAATGGTATTTTATATTTAGAAAACATTATGAGATAATTCAAAGATAGAGTAGAAATTGGCATTAATGTATAAATAGATGATGTTTATATACTAATTTGGAAATATAACAAATATTCACAAATTAAAAGTTTATATTCATAATAATAATGTGTTTTTATTTGAGAACAACTCTTCTAGCTGCTATTGTGTACCAATCTACACCATTGGATGGAATGATAGATGACTGAATAGTTTTAGGTCGTCGGATTAATAGTTAATAATTAAGAGAAAACTAATAGTTAGGGCGTAGAACTACTTCTTGCTGAATGGTTTCTTGATGGCTTAAGGAGAAGGCTTATTCCCCTCTAGGTTCTCTAGAAGAGCGTTTCTCTTGCAGGGATTGGTCTATTTGTTCATCACTTCTTCCAGAATTGAGTTCGTGCAGTAAGTTTTCCATTCTACATTTTACGAATTTAAGGAGAATTTGAGTTTTAAGAGAAAGTCCTTCCACTCTTGTTGAGATCACTGTGCTGATATCCAATCGAAGTTGTACAATTCTAAAATGAATGCACTCAAATATTTTGCATCCTTTCTTCACACAAAAAAATGTAGTGTTGCTTTCATCAACCCGTGT
This sequence comes from Pinus taeda, assembly GCA_000404065.3. Taxonomy (NCBI): domain Eukaryota; kingdom Viridiplantae; phylum Streptophyta; class Pinopsida; order Pinales; family Pinaceae; genus Pinus; species Pinus taeda. The sequence continues at coordinate 153,998 of APFE031527630.1, forward strand.
TGCTTTCTTCAACCCTCTCCTCTTCACCTTCATGAGTAAAATGTTCAAACATGTAAATGATATCTTTTAGCATATACAAACCTCCTTGCGCATTAATAGCAGTAGCTGATGGGCCTTTTGCAGATAGCTATTAGCTAGAGCGTGATGAAAACATAGAATTTGTCCACATCTCCGTGCGCTACTTGCAAGATTCAAAGAAATAAATGTACATGCAATTCCAAGAAAGATGTTATCAAAAGAGATTTTTTTTTTTTTCTTTAGATAGTTACTAGCCAGACCGCGATGAAGACAAAATACTGCAATGAAGACTTGTTGATATTTAATAAATGTAGAATGTAATTTTTTCTTTGGGTGTTGAATTCTTACTATGTTAAATTTTCAATAATATAAAATTATTTATTTTCCCACAATAAAAAATTTGGATAGAAGATTATTTTGGCCGATTTAAATTTTTATTGTGCATTTTTCATTCGCAATAGTGAAATAAATGTCTCTAGAACACATTTTTCTTTTGAACAATGCGTCAAGAAAAATGGAGGACAAGAAGAGCGTTGAGCGAGAACTTTTTGTTGCGCTGCAATGGTGGTGCTTCAATGTTGTCGTAATTATTATAAACAAGTGGATATTTCAGTTAAATACCTCTCTCAATCCTTACTAATTTTCTGTTCTTTAAGGAAATGATGTTTTTGTAGTCCTTAATTTGTTGTGGTTTCTTGCGTTGATTTTATGAATATATCTCATTGTGTGTATTATTTCAAGAGAAGCTTGACATTAACATATTTTAGATGGTTTCTATATGTATTCCAGTGATGTGTTGTTTGATGCTAATTTTCCCATCCTATTTAAAAAAATTATGTTTCATACGTTTTTGTATGACTGAGCTCATTATAGCTCTTTGAATATTAGTATTTTTTCAATTGTGATGTTAGGTGACGACATCTATGGTGTGTTTAGGAAAGTTTCTTTCATAATTCCATGTATTTTTAAAATATTCATTATCTCCCTTGTTATTGCATCCCAATTGTCTTATCACAAAGTACTTCTTTTCACCACTTTTCATTTTTATAGACTAAATTGCAGTGTGTATATGTAGAAGGCAACTAAAACTTGATGATAATAACTCTCTAAAAACCAACTTAGACTTATTCATATTTACAATCATAAGGAATTATCAAACATATGATAGTAGAATATACTTGAGATCTCGCCACAGAGGGATGATTTACAAATTTTCCACATTATTATTAACACATCATTACAAGACCATGAAATATAGAGTGCATGAATAAATAAGTAGGCACAAAGATCATAAAATTCATAAGATATGACGACTTCTACAACTCTTTATGCCATATGGTAATTCTTTAAGCATGGCAAAACTAAACCAACACAATTATGGGACATATGGTCATAAGAAGGAGATTGTCATTCTGCAATTATCCATGTGCAAACTGCAATTCTTCTATAACTCTACATGAGCATTCCAGAGGCACTAAGGGATTAAATGAGAGACATGACATCCCACAACTTCATAAAATTATATCATAGCATGATCACAGTCTATACTTACCAAGAATGCAATCTGGAGAAAACTTGCAAGTGACCTATAAAAGGCATATCATAATGAGTGCAACAAGCTTGTGATAATCAACAACTATAGCTTATTTGAACAACCATTGATGATAAATGGAAAAACCAAACTGTTCAATCGAAAGGTATACATAGAAGCCTAAAAGTCCTCTTATAGGCTAACATCGATCAATATTCATCTCTGCATCACCACAAGTAGTCACATACAATTGTATACCTCAACAAGCTACCACACATGCATCCACTTATTGCAAGTAGATTACAAACTTTAAAAACTCAAATGGTTCAACAATCTGATCCACAATTTATCAACAGATGCATGGGAACAAATGAAGGTCCAAAAATGACCCAGTTGGATATTGGTGGCCACCCGTCTATTCTACTTGGACCCCCACCATTGTACCATTATTTTTTTCAGTTTCTATAATTGTAGCACAATTTACTATCTTTGGCAGTTTTTCGGGTCCTGAAGTTTCAGAGCTGTTTTGAGGCCCTAAACGATATTTTTATGGAAAATGGGAAAACATGAGTCAAAAGTTATATTCCTCGAATAGATATTTCTAACGAGGTATCGTGTGTGTCAAATAGAGATCGTATGCCAAAGTTACAACCTCGGGAAGTTGATGTACCAATTTACCCCAACAAGGCCCATAGTTTTGGCACTTCATCTCCTAGGGTTAGGTTTTTGGATGTTTAGGGTTTCCCATTGTTTCTCAATAACAAATAGGCATTCGAGCCTCATTATAACGCTATTCAGAGGCATGTAGCCGCCACATCTTTGTGTTTATGTTTATATCTGTATTCTTTTGCATTCTTGCTTACGTCTGGATCAATGGTATGAAAGCAGTATGCTCTTTCTCTGTTTTTCTTTGCATGTCCCCAACAAGGTTAGGCTATAAGGAGTGAGGGCTAGAACGGGTTGAAACTTTTCAAGACCAGCCTCGCAAACATCGACGAGCTCCCATGGAAGAATACAAGAAATACGAGGGAGTAGGATATCCCTTCAAAATATTTCTCGAAGAAGTCCTCAAGTGACAAAGGAATGCGATGATGGACAACTTTGCCTAGACCCTTCGGTGAATACCCACAGGCGACACATCTTCATCCAACATCCACTCTACAGGCACCACTCCATTCAAGGCACAAGTCAACTTTGACATTCCCATATTTGAAGGCGAGATAGATGCAGACACCATAGATAGATGGTTAAATCTGTTGGAAGGGTATTTTTTGGTTCACGATTTTTCCAATAGGGAAAATATTACTTTCACTCCTCAATGCTACCCCCCACATCAAGGATTGGCAGGAAACCTATTGTGAGTAGAAGGACGAGAGTGAAACCTAATTGTTTTTAGTCACACCCACTTAGAACTCTTTCTGAGACGCCATTAAGGAGTAGTATTACCCTGTTGGGACCTATGAAGATAACTACATAAAGTGGACCACACTGTGGCAGGGAATGGACCAAGATGTGCTGAAGTTCACAAATATTTTTCACACCCTTCGCACAAAGTTGGGTATCAAGGTTTCTGAGCGGCATCTAGTACTCAAGTACTGCGGTTGTCTGCACAAATACTTGAGGATGAGATGGAGTTCCTGGACATCTCCTCACTTGGCACCACCTACTGATACGCTATTAATATCGAGCAAAAGTTTAAACAGAAGAATCAAGGCTTTGGATCTGTGAATCCAAAGCAAGGGAAAGGTGCCCCTAAACTGCAGAACAAAGGACAAAGGCAAGGTGGGGTGACCTAAGGAAACCCTTCGAATTCGAAAGAAAATAACAACACCACGAAGATAAATAAGGACAAAGGAAAGTGGTGTGAGTTCCATAAGAGCCCCACTCACAACACAAGTGAGTGTCGAGCCAAGCAATCATTGGTGGCCGAGTTAAAGGCTTAAAAATCAGATGCATGTTCTGACTTTGAGTCAAAACCCAACAAGGGGAATGACAAAGGGAATTATATTATTGATGTAGAGCCCAACTTTAGTGTTGCTACCACCGAGATCCAAAATATTGAGCCTGAATATCAAGAGGAGGGGGAGTGTCTCTTCCACTCATAGATGTGGGTGAAGGGTTCAATTCTATAATTCGTTGTTGAAAACTAGAGCCAAAATAACATCATTTCAACAAAGGTCATGAAGCGCTTGGGCCTATCGACCACACCACATCCACAACCGTGCAGCATCGGGTGGCTTCACCAAGGATGAGATCTCCACGTCAAACAACAACGTTGCCTCCCTACAACATCAAGCACTTCACAGATGATGTATCGTGTGATGTTGCTCCTCTTGAAGTTTGTGATGTATTATTAGGTCAATCATACTTGTGGAAGCATCATGCTATGTATGAGTAGAGGCCTCACACTGTTATTATTTCTTTGGGTAATAAGTTATATAAGATCCTAGAGGTAGCCTCGCTTACCACCATCTCTTTGATCTCTGCGAATTAATGCAATAAGATAATCTCCTAAAATGGGAATTTTTCTTTCTTTCTGATTCACTCTCACAGTAAGGGGAAGATCGTGGCCACATCCATGGCCCCCGAGAAGGGTTCTTCCATGCAGCATAAGTAGGTGGATAAGGTCGTGGAAGAATACTGGGACATCTTCTCCTCACCCACAAGGGTAACTTCGCACTGTCAGGTCAAGCATTCAATCTATCTAACTCCCGAAGAAACTCTAACCAATGGGACAATATATCACCACTCCATTATGGAAAATGAAGAGATTAAGTGGCAAATACATGAGTTGTTGCAAAAATGGCACATTTGACCACGTTCTTGGTCTTGTGGGAGCTTGATTGTACTTGTACAAAAGAAGGATGGGACCTAGCAGTTCTACGTTAATTATTGGGCATTAAGAAAAATCGTTGTGAGGAATAGGTATCCAATCCCATGGATTGATGACCTTCTGGGCCAAGTATTTCATCAAGATTGATCTAAAGTCTAGCTATCACCAAGTTCTAATAGAGCCCACAAATGTATGGAAGACTGCCTTCAAATCCAAAGAAGGCCTTTTTGAATGGTTGGCTATGCCCTTTGGGTTGAAAAATTCCCCTGCTACTTTTATGAGGCTAATGGATGACATATTGTGGTCCTTCACCAACTAATTAATTGTTGTTTATTTGGATGACATCCTCATATTTAGCAAGAGTTGTGAAGAACACTTGCAACACATTCGACAAATCCTTCAAACCCTGCAGTAGCACAAATTGTGTGCCAAATTGGAGAAATGAACTTTTGGCATGATCTAGGTCCAATATTTGGGTTACATCATAGATGAGCGAGGTGTGCACATGGATTTGACTAAGCTCCAAGTCATTTTGGATTGTCCAGCCCCAACCACTCTAACAAAGCTTTACATATTTTTGGGCCGTGCAATTTTTTGTCGGAGGTTCGTGTTGGGATTCTCCCATATCACCTCGCCTTTGATTCAGATTGCCAAGGGTGGAGTGAAATAAATTTTTTCCTAGTCTGAGTCCCATGAGAAGGTGTTCATATCCTTGAAACGCTGCCTCTGCTCTGCACCGCACCGGTACTCACATTGCTAGACCTGCAACAACCATTTGAAATTGAGACAGATGCCTCCGACTATGCTATTGGTGCAGTCCTCACCCAACACGAGCATCCAATGGTCTATCATAGTGAGACACTTTCCGATACAATTCAGAAGTACCCCACCTATGATAAAGAGATGTATTCCATCATGTAGGATTTCCGACAATGGAAGCAAAACATTCCAAGGAAGGAGACGATCATCCACATTGATCATCAACCTCTTTAGTTTATACAAACAAAAGGGAAGTTGCAGAACGATCACCATCAGAAGTGGTCTACATATATGAAACAATTCCACTTGAACATTAAATACAAAAAGGGCAACACCAATCATGTGGTAGACTGCCTCAGCCGACCTCGAGTTTCAGCACTGACTACTATTCTCAACTCTTATGGCCACGAGACCTATGGATGGCTGCAACTATACAAAATTATCCATAGTTTGCCTCCACATACCATATTCTAGTGGATGGAAAGCAAGTTCCTAATTTCCAACTCCATGACGCATTATTATGCTACATGGGCCACCTTTGTGTTCCTTCAAGCGAGTGTTCCAAGCTGATTTGGGAGGTGCACTACAGTTGGGTCGCAGGACACTTTGGCGTGGAGAAAACTATGATCATACTACAAAATTACTTTTATTGGCCAAAGCTTCGACAGGATGTTGGGAAATATATTAGATCATACACTATCTGTGTCATCACCAAGCCAACCAATAAGAAGCAAGGCTTGTACAATCCTCTGCCTACTCCCATCCAACCTTGGGAATCCATATCCATGGACTATTTTTTTGGCCTCCTTTCTATCTAGCATGGTAATGGCTATGTATTTGTGGCCGTGTACATATTTTCAAAGATGGCTATATTGGCAACCTATAAGAAGAGTATCAAAGCAGAGGACATAGCCAAAATCTTCTTTGAATGAGTGAGGGTACATTTTTGGATCTCACATACCATTACATCATATTGTGATAGTAGGTTCTTGAGCACATTCTGGTCAAGCCTATGGAAATTATTGGACACCAAGCTCACCAAGTCGATTGTATTCCATCCCCAAACTGATGAGCAGACATAGGTCGTCAACAGGATGATAGTGCACATACTCCACGTACAACTCGAAGCATCCACAATGAGATCCTTCCCTATGTTCAACATAATTATAACAAATTTATCTATAAATTGACTAGTCTGACTGGTCACAATCCTTTTCAAGTGGGTCTAGGATTTCAACCATCGTGTTCGATTGATGTTGCCATGCCTCATGTGACTACACATACAAAATCCACACATGTATTGTCTGAGGCTGATAAAGAAACTAGATTTATTGAACGCATCCAACACATTCACCACTAAGTTCATGACATATTGGAGAAGCTCAATGCCGAGTAAAAGAGACGACATGATCAACATCAGATGCCACACAAGTTTTAGGTGCGCGATAAAGTTTAGTTGCATTTGGAGAAAGAACACCTTAATGAAGCTCATCGGATGCTCAAAACACTCTGATATGGGCCTTACACCATTACCAAGGTTGTGGGAGACAATGCTTTTGAGCTCAACATTCCCCCACTCCTTGGCTTGTACCCAATGTTCAATGTGGACCGCCTTCATCCATACTTTCCACCATTATTGGACACATCAGACATTGCAGAACAAATCACACCGACAGAGCTAAACCCAGACTGCATGGAACAAGCCACAAATGATTAGATCATGGACACACATATCAAGAACACTCGAAAACAAAAGATCCAAATGTATTGAGTTGTCAAAGTTGGCCAACTCTTGCACCGAGGCAAGTGGCTCAACATGGACCAAGTTCAACAAAAGTCTCCCCATATCATGGAAGCACTCAATGCAATGGGGTCCATTGCTTCATAAGGAGGGAGGACTGATCTAGGTGGATACGGGTAGCTACCCACCTATTCCTCTTGGATCCCCACCATTGTACCAATATTTCTTTCAGTTTCTATAATTGTAGTACAATTTACTATTTTTGGCAGTTTTTTGGGTCCTGAAGTTTTAGAGCCATTTTGAGCCTGAAATGACATTTTTTTGGAAAACATGAAAATGTAAGTGTTTGAATGATATTTGAAATCAGAATTTATAGTCCTTGAATATATATTTCTAACAAGGTATCATGCGCATAAAATGGAGATCATATGCAAAAGTTACAACCTGCTATGCAACCAACTCACAAAATAGAAGAAAGAGATAGATCAATGACTTAAAACGTAGCCTCTTCAAGGGGGAAACCTCCTTTAAATTACAAAAATGAACAATTCTTGAATGATACAAATGAAAATACCTTCTTTCTATGTATAGGGGTCTAAGGGTACAATATAATCAGAGTCGACATAACAATAATCATGTAAGGGCACAACAATAACAATAGTGGGCTTCTATGGGGCACAATAATAACAATATGGGGACCACATGGGCACAACAATAAAAATAAGGAGTACAATGGCAATAATAATAAGGGGATACACTAGTATTATAGGGACCTAACATGCCCTTCTCCTCCAAAAAAGTGTTGTCCTCAACGCTTGAGTAGTTCTGGATGCTTCTGTATAAAATTCTCATCCTCCCATGGAGAATCTTCAACGTGTAAGTTCTTCCACTTGATGAGATACTTTTAAATTGATTGTTTTCACAACTGTTGAGTTCTTGTTTCTGTGACTTCTTTAGGTTCCAATATGATTTTTCCTTCATCGTCAAGCTCTGGCAATATTGTTTGAACTGGGAGCTTGTCACCTATAACCTTCTTTAAGCATGAAACATGGAAAACTGGGTGCACTCGGGAAGATGCAGGAAGTTCCAATTTGTATGCCATAGTACCAATATTTAGCAACATCTTGTATGGACCATAATACTTTGGTGATAATTTATTATCCTTCTTAACTTGCTTGAGGGACATTTGTTTGTATGGTTATAGCCATATAAATACCCAGTCACCTACATCAAAATTTTTTTCGCTGTGATGTTGATCTGTTTTTTGTTTCATTCTATTCTGCACCAAAGTGAGGTTATACTTTAAGAGTTGGAGAAATTTTTGTTGATACTCGATGTGATCTTCCACTGCTTGAACCTTCGAATTTTCTCTTAAATATGATGTGATGGATGGTGGATGATATCCATAAAGTGCCATAATGGGGTTATTTTTTCTCCAGTATGGAAGGAAGTGTTATAACACCATTCAACGAGAGGCAACCATTTGACCCTTTATGTCTGTTAATCAAATACAAAGCAACAAAGGTAACCTTCCAAAAATTTGTTCACTATGTCAGTTTACCCATCAGATTGAGGATGATAAGATGAGCTATGAGCTAACTGAGTACCCATAAAAGAAAATAATTTTGTCCAGTGAGAATAGGATCTCTGTCACTTACAATAATATTTGGGTTTCCATGTTGCTTTTGTATTGTTTCCATAGACGCAATAGCAATTGTACTAGTTTTAAATGGATGATATAATGCATAAAAGTGTGCATACTTGGTAAGTCTATCAACTACCAACATGATGACACTCTTTCCTTCGGACTTGGGTAATCCTGTGATAAAATCCATTGAAACCTCCTCCCAACGTTGACTTGGAATGGATAAAGGTTGTAATAGACCTAGGGTCTTAATTGTCTCAACTTTATTTTGTTGGCAAACCAAACATTCTGCCACAAAATTTTGAATATAAGATTTAAGGCCATCCCAAAAAAATTCCTTCATAATCCTGTGGTAAGTTTTTAAAAATCCAAAATGCCCTCCTAAGGGATATGTGTGCAATTCCCTAAGAATATTTTGTTTGAGTTGGGAATTCTTATAGAGGTATAAGCGACCTTTGTACCATACCGAATCATTTTTACAGCTAGATGTATAAGATGTACTGGGATCTTGTTGCAACTTTTGAATGAGTGACCACGCTTATTCGTAATTCTTCCATTCGTCTCTTTCTTCGTTTATCCAATCTGGTTGGATAATAGAAATGCCAGAAAGAAATGATTCCACATCCTCATCCTTTCTTGAGAGTGCATCTGCAACAACATTTTGCTTCCCTTTTTTGTAGATGATTTCAAATTCATAACCCAACATCTTTGTGACCCATTTTTGCCGTTCTTATGAAGATAATCTTTGTTCTAAAAATTATTTAAGACTATCATGATCTATTTTTACCTTGAAGTGTCTTCCCATTAGGTAAGGTCACAAATTTCTTAAGCGCATGTAGTATTTCCAACATTTCCTTCTCATTGTAAATCTTTCATTTGTTTGGACGACTTTCGAAAGTAATGGCTCTTTCTTCTTGCATTAAAACATCATCAATTCCATTTCCCGGGGCATCACATTCCACAATAAAGGTTTTTGTGAAGTCTGGCATAGCTAAGACTGGTGCTTGGCACATTTCCTCTTTAAGATGTTGAAAGGCCTTCATTTCTTCTTGAGTCCAACAAAATGCATCTTTCTTCAGTAATGTTGTTAGAGGTGCCCGCTATTTTCCCATAAATCTTAACAAACTTGTGATAATACCTCATCAACTTGGGAAATCCTCGCAAATTCTTTATGGATGCGGGGATTTTCCATTTCTTAATGGATTTAATTTTGCTAGGGTCTACCTTAACACCTTCATGAGATACAATATGACCCAAATATTCTACCTCTTGCACTCCAAAGAAACATTTGGAGGTTTTTACATATTATTGTTTCTCCTCCAATAGTTTTGAGCACTCTGTCAACATGTTGAACATGATCCTTCCAAGACTTGTTGTAGATTAGTATATCATCCAAAAATACTAACACAAATTTTCTAAGGGTGGGTTTGAAAATGGAATTCATCAAACCTTGAAATGTAGAAGGTGCATTGGTAAGGCCAAAAGGCATTACCAAAAATTCATAATGAACCTCATGAGTTCTAAATGTTGTTTTCAGAATGTCTTCAATCTTCATTTTGATTTGATGATATCTTGAACGAAGGTCTAACTTGGTGAAGTAAATTGCTCCATGCAATTCATCCAATAATTCATTAATGACATGAATGGGGAATTTATCTGTAATAGTGAGCTCGTTGACCTCTCTATAATATAGAAAAATGTGTCATGATCCATCCTTTTTGTGCACCAATACTACTGGAGCAGAGAAAGAACTTTGAATCGGTTGAATTATACCAGCCTCTAGCATTTCTGCAACCATATGTTCAATTTCACTCTTTTGGGCATAAGGATATCTAAGGCCTGATGTTTGGAGGAGCACTTCCTAGAATCAAATGAATAGCATGATCATGATCACAAATAGGTGGGAGGCCTTTGGGAGTCTCAAATACTTTGGAATGACTATCCAAGACTTTTGGAGATCTGCAGAAATAGATGATTCCAATGTGGGAACCTCTAGCGAACATAATTGTGCAATTACACCTCATTGTTCTTTCTCTAGAAGCTTTGTCATGCTATTAGAGATTATTATCTTTCTCGCTTTCCCTGTGATACCCCTTAATTCAACTTCTTTTCCTTCCAAAAAAAATTTCAAGAAAATATCTTGAATTAAAATTTATCATACCCCAAGATTGTAGCCATTGGACTCCTAGTACAACATCAACATCACCCATTGGAATGGAAAGCATTGGACTATTTAACACATGTTCTCCCATGGATAGCTTGATATTATGTCACTTTCGGGAGCAATTTATGGTTCCTCCATTTGCAACCATCACTTGACACTCTGGTGCTGGATATATGAGGCAATTCAATTCCTTGGCTAGCTTACAATGAATAAAATTATGGGTATTTCCCGAATCAATCAACACTATTACCTTTTTCTTCTTGATATGTCCTTCTATCTTGATAGTTTGAGGAGTGGTAATTCTAGCCAATGCATTACAAGATATGCTTGTTTTCATTTCTCCTTTCTCTAGGGTTTGTTCCTGGTGTGTATCCTCTTCTTTTGATGTTTCTTGTTCCTTTTCTTCCTCCTCTTCACAATCTATGTAAAATAATTTCTTCTTAGCACACTTATGACCTTTAGTGTATTTTCTATCACAACTGTAGCAAATCCCTTTTGCTCTTTTTTCTTCCAATTGTTGTGGTGTCAACCTTGTAGGTTGTAGAAGGCTAGGGGAAACACCACTTCCATATTTATAGTTGAGAGTGGTAGGTTTCCTTGTTGCCATAATTTTGCTTTCAATTTTTCTTGC
>APFE031527630.1:174430-186882 GCA_000404065.3 Pinus taeda
TTTTTGCTTTTTTCTTTTTCTGGTAAAGGTTGCCATCCATGCATGGGAAGATTGCATAGTTCTAGAGGGAACTAGGCAACTTGCCATCACATGCATCAAACAACAACTGATGGAATGATTCTACGCAATTGCTAGGTTGAGTGACTCTGGTTACCACTCTGATCTGCGCAATTTACTAGCTGAAGACAAGCTGCCAACTGGGTCTGCACAATTCCTAAGCCAAAGCTCAGTGTCAGGATGATCTACGCAATTCTGGAGAGCAAGGCTGATTGCATTATCTGCACAATTATGAGAGCAAGGCTAGCTACCTCGTTTTCATAGTTTATAAGGGTAGGGTAGACTGCTAGGCTACTCTGCGTAATTCCTGAGGGAGAGGCTAGTTTCCCTCTAGGATTGCAGTTTTCTAAGGCAACACAAGAACTGGATGTGAATGAAGCCACGGGGTCAGCTAGTGGTTGGTTAGAAAAAATGGGTTAGTGAACACAAGATGGAAAGTGAAATATAGCTTCAGGTAAAACACAAGTACCTGAGTAGTGCAAGACATGCTGCTAAGATTTTGAGGAGGGAGGCTCCAAAATGAAGCGAAGACAAAATTTTGGAGGGTGGTTGTAACTGCTACAACATTGGTGACACACTGGTATAACTCCAGCTCTATGTATGGACCTTGTTTCGTGGAAAGTGAGTCTAACACCTCCGGAAGTATTGTTCGATTCTTTGGTCGTCAAAGCTTCTACACTAACTTATGTGAAAGATATGGTCCCTACCATTCTCTTGATTGGTCAGCACACATACCAAGCCAAGTCAACTAAGTTGTTTCGATTGGGGAAGAGGGGTATATTGATACACATGATTGTCATAGTTTTAGTTTCATCTCTGGTGTTGCTCCACTGCCAGTAGGCCTGGATAGTACCTTGGCGGAGTCACGCGGGAACACAAGCATCGCTCCGCTGTCAGTGAGCCTGGTCAATACCCCAATAAAGTTACTTGAATCCTTTTTCTTCTTTCACCTTTATTTTATTTTTCATTTTCAGAGAATTGTGCACAGACACTTATTTATTTCATGAGGTGGAAGAGGGATCCCGACTTATTGAGAGCATTAGAGGTTCCCCTTTAGAGAAGTGTGTTATATATAGCTCTGACATACTTGTTAACGCTTTCGCCCTCCCCTTACTCTACTTGACTGAGTTGACAAGGGTTAACTAAATATATAAAAACCTATTAGAGTAGGTGGTACTAGTTAAAAGTGCAAGTGTTGTGTTTTCACTAGGACTCACTCTGAACATAACATATTTTCCATCAGGGTACCATTGACTGAAGACAACAAGCTCTTCATAAAAAGAGAGGAAAATAGATAAGAAATTGTTGATAGCTGTACAAGTCTCTTGTACTTCACCTTGCTTATATCAAGAGCCAAAGACAGTTTCATGTGAAGCTAAACCTACAGGTGCATAACAAGCAAACAAAACAACAAGCAAAGAGAAAAAGTAAACAAAAGAAAAACATGAAAGAAAAGAAAACATGCAAGCAAAGTAAACAAGAAAGAAAAACAAATAAGAAGCAAACACTACTCCTACTCCTACACTAAACAATGCATGTGCCTACTCACATGAAGTGATATTTCTAATGTAGACACTAACACATTGGTTGGCCCATGTTGGTGAAGGCATAGTCAACCAGAAAGGTATTCATGTAAACCAACAAACAAAAAATATAAAATAGTGAAGACCAACATGCTCGAAGTTTAAGTGCATCCACTGAAAAGAAAAGAGTAAAAGCACATGACAAACATTCTACAGACATATCATGGTGATGAAACACACTGTGCGTAGGTGACGGACATGCACACTCTTTTGATCTAGACACATGAGTAAACATGAAAAACTAAGATAAATTTCGTTTAGAAAGAGTGCTCGTTGTGTATGATTCCTCCCATGCATGAGTGATGCGATCGTGTGATTCAAGTGGAGGATGTGAAATCTGTAAAATGGATTGATCTTTAATGAAAACAGGATAGTGATGAGGAGCCTGGGGTGTTTTGATAGATTTCTGATTGGAAGTGGAACTGACCTCAAGACAATGAGGACCTGACATAACCATCAGCTTGGGTTGAAGTGCCTTGAAAGCTTGATGGGTTTCCACTTCATCATCAAGTAGATCATCAAATACCGACATATTAGAAAGATTAACAACAAATGAATCAACACCATGATATAATGAAGGAGTAAAGAGATCACGACAACCATGATGAGAAAATTTGAAATGTTCATCGACATCCTCATGATCTGAAAAATCATACAGAGGGGTTGATGAGAAGCAAGAATGTTCACCCTCTAAGTTTTTATAAATAAAATATGATATATTGGGAGGATTTGCAAAGAAATATGTGCCCTCTCCACAATTCAATGAACCACTAACATCCGATGTGTTCTGTGAATGATCAGAAGTAAAAGCATCCAGGGATGGATTTTCAAAACATAAATAAAAAATGGCAGAATGACTGAAGATGTTAGGAAAAAGCAGATGAGGCGCGGATAGAAGGAGGTCATCCTTCGCTGTGGGTTCTTGTTCAGATTCCCACACATACTCATCATAAATGATAGCTCATGTTGGCTGCTCAACACTAACTCCGTTGACAACTTGATCCTCATGGACAAAAAATGTGGAGTCCAAAACGGGAGAACACATCACAGTACAATCCTAAGGATCAACATAACGAGAGGACGAAGGTTAAGAGAACAAGTTCACATGAAAAACAACATGTTTTCAAGCTAAATTTATGTAGATATCTAGAGAAGGTGGGGTGGGAGGATGTGACAGTTCAACAGATGTGCACACACCTTCTCCCACCTCACACTACAGAGCTAGAGATGTTTGATGAGAAGCATATGGAGGGTCACTTGTGACAGAAACCTTGTCCGTCTTGGGTTTGGCATCTCTAACATCGAGGTATGCTAGGAGGGGTTCGAATGATCCTAAGATATGCAGATTTTCAGCTATGCGAGGAAGATACCAAAATATTTCATTCAGAAATTTCCAATTAATTTCATCTTCAGGAATTTGAAATGCAAGATTACGAAAGCGTTTGTGAAATTGCAAAAGAGATTCATCAAGTGCTTTTCGTAATTACATAATTTGTTTATTGAGTGCTTTTCAGTCATAATGATAGAAAGCACATGTCAACTCTCCGAACAACTGGTCAAAAGAGTGAATAGAGGCATCGAGTAGTGTGACACACCACATAAGTGGGTTCCCACGAAGCGTGAACACGAACAATGAAAAGGCAATGTAGTCCTCCTGGATTTCAATCCTTTTGAAAAAAATCCTATGAAGGCAGCTCTGTGTCTAAGAAAGGCTACTCCACCTTCACCATCATATGTTTTACGTGATAAGTAATTCCAAAGCTCCTCCCATACTTCAAAATCATTTCGATAATACAGACATCTTAGAGGATAAACTGCAGCGTAAGCCATGAAATACACACAGAGATTCAAAATAGACTTTGAGGAATCATCTTGTCATTTGGCCCTCCTTCTAGCGTCATAAATGTTGATGGTGTTAGACCCACCAACATGTTGGGAGACCTCCCCGATAAGAAGTCCCAACTAGGCCGCAGACCATTTGGAGTAGGAGTCCCAATAGTGGGTGGCAAAGCTATGCCTTGACTACGATAGTGCGTAGAAGTAAGTGTGATATCTTCGACGGAAGCAAGTGTGTGACCTTGCAGTGAGTCAAGTGATATGCATGGGGTTCTAACACATGGAGAGGAAAAGGAAGTGCATCCCTTAGAAGCCTGTAATAGTACACATCCTGGAAGGAACACACAAGCGAAATGACATCACAAGCTGGAAGCGGAATAATCCACAATCCAAAGTGATGGGTTAAACCAACAAGATGATTTCAACAAGATTCATACAATCATATACAAAATAGTTCATACATGAATGCGTAAGTTAAATAATATACATAGCTAAAGCAACCATAATAGTCCAACTATAATAACAACATACACATGAGAATGTGCTGGATCTATCTATCTATCTATCTATATATATATATATATATATAACGTGAAAGTTCCATCCATACATACACCATGGAAAACCACTAGCCCCAATAGTGGAACATGACAATCAACCCCGCCTACTCCTCCAAAGAGATGTAATTTCTCTACACTGTGGAGAAGCCAAGGCTCATCACAATACTCTCCAAGCCTTCTCTAATCAATGCCTAGCAAAAATCTTGTCTCTCAAAAGCCTCTTCTATGATTTATGAGGTTCTATATATAAAAAAGGGTGGGGTGACCCTTGATATTCCAATTTGACTCTTGGACTACCCTCATGACTCTTCATGTCACAATAATGACTGTTCACATTCCATATAATGACACTTGGAATTTCACTTACAATACATTTACAATATTACAATTTCCACATATACTCATGTGGGACAAAATAGTCTTGATTCAGCCTAAATGGAAAAACAACATCACTCGGGATCTTGGGGAAAGACCAACTCGGTAACCTCCTCGTGGTGATCTTCGGTGATGAAATGATACCAAGATTGTTACTACTCTATTGTGTCCCTCTACTATTTGATGGGATCTTTTTCGAAGCGGACACTTGCCTCCATGGATTCTGGGTATATGGTTTTGAAACTTCTGTCCAACTGATCCTGAAGCATGTGCAACACTGTCTTGAGTGTGGCTAGACCACTAATGTACCTCTGCATGTTTTCTACGCTGAGCTGCAAGTCAACACTAGTGGCTTTTTGCATCAACTGCCCAATGTACCTCTCGACATCCAGCATGAATTGGTTCTTCCTCATGGCTTGAGTGAGGGTTTCGATGGAAGGGATCTTGAATGTTCACACTGTGAAATCTAGGCTCTTGAAGAACTGGCATAGGAAGCCTCAATGCTAGTTATGAGCGGAGGGAGCTACTCATAATTTCGGATCTACATCTGAATCCATGCTTCATCTAGCTTAGTTTGTATCTTCATCTTCTTGTGCAAGTAAAGCAGGGCTCCCTTGTACCTCATTTTTTCCGTTCTTGCATGTGTGCGTAGCAGTGTGAATGTCCTTGATAGTTTGTGCTTTCTGTTGCTGAAAATTGTATAGATGGAAAACCACTTTGTGCACAGTGACAAATATTCTATACAGTGTTTGTATGTTAGCTTCCAAAGTTGATATCTCCGCCAATATTTCTTTCTTTAGCTCTGCCATAATGGATTCTGTGGACTGCTCTGTTCTTTGCCAGGCCTCCTGCAAGTCCTTCCCCATTCATTCATTTTCTGCTATCAAGAACTTAAAGTTCGAAGTAGTGGCTTTTGCATAAGCCTTAGAAGCCTTGGCCATGGAAACTAGATGTCTTCTAACATCTGGTACAATAACCCTTTCCTCTATGTGTAGGTGATGTATGATCATCCGAGAGCTGCTTTTTTCATGCTTGTACAATCCTCTGTTGTATCTCTTCAAATGCCAGATTGTACACATCTGTCTCCAGATCATCATCAAGGAGAACAACTTCTCCTTGCTCGCTTGGGACTGGTTGTGGTTCTAGAGGTGGCAAATACTATGCTACGACCTCAGATGCCCTTGGCATGCGATCGATGTCTTGTTCCTCTAGCTCCGGCTCCGTCTCCATGTTTTCTGCCCCAACCAATGGCTCAACTTGCTGAGCAAGTTCCCAAACCTGCACTTTCTCACCTTGTTCATCATCTGTTGGTTGCTCTGCTATTTCAATCTATATCTGCAAAGTTTTCTCTGTCAGTGCACCTTTTCCTTCTTCTTGTTCATGTTTCTACCTTTCTTCATTCACTCTCCTCCTGAGCTCTTGTTCTTCTTTCAACTTCTTCTCTATCTCATGCAATCTTCTTTCTGTCTCTTCCAATATTTGCTTCTCCCTCTTTCTTTGCACTACTCTCCTATCGCGTTATCACCTCTTTGCATTTATCTCCAAAGCTACTCTCTCAACAAGTGAGTCTTCTTTGAACTTGTAGCTTTTCTTAGCCTCTGTGCTCCTAGAAATATTCCTCTTTCCTTTGTCTTGTGCTGATTTGCTGCTCACTATTGCTGTTGTTGTTGCTTCCTTTGATGCTTCTACCTACAATGATGTTTTCCATTCTACAACCATGCTGATCGGTTCATTGATCCTAGTGGAGTTATAGCAATACCTCCAGAGATCTTCCTCTGGCCAATGACATGCCCCATGGATCCATGGGTAGTACACCTTCACATAGTGGTTCTTGCATATGCAATGTGGATCATACATAACTGAACTCTTAGTGCCGAACCCAAACTTATTCAAGTCCTCAGTCTCGACATCAACATCTTTCAAGGTACAAATATCGTACAACCCAATCCACAAAGAAAGAGTCGGCCATGGTGCCTTCTTCTTACTATGCAATCCTACTAATAACTCTGTGGAGATGTGGTATTCAACCTCTTGCATGACCAACTTGTCTGTGGAAAACCTCGGTAGCTCATGCAGAGGCTTCTTTGTGGAAAACATCTTGATGAAGGTGCCACTGGGTGAGGCATACCAATCTGCAATGTTGAGCAATGTTTGCATCGCTTCCTGGGAAACACAAGGTGGGTCCTATTCAAATATCATCTTGTACATCAAGGTGATGAAGTGGTGATACAACCTCATCATTACTCCTTGGTAGCTTCACTCAGAGAGAAACTTGCAATAAACATTCATAAATTCCTCTGATGGTGTCCATGTCTAACGCATTCTAGGGAACTGTTGTTGGGCACAGATTGCATCAAGCAGGTACACGAACATATATAATCTTGCTTGTCCATCCTTAGGCAGATTCCGAGCATATGACACATGTAGTTTTAGATAAATATCCAACATGTATGACTAGCTGAAAGGATTTCCTTCATTTGCCAATCGATCCAACCTAACAACTCAACTCTGTTGGAAGGTCTCCATGCTTTCTTGACCATACAAGCGACATGTGAGTATGACCAAGAGTTGGTAAGCCTTCTTGACTGACTTCATCTTGTAGACCTAGTTGGGAGTTGTCCTAAACTTCGATGGCTCTTTCACCCAATGCTTCAATATATCTCTTGAGTTCACATTGTTGTTGGGAGTGAATAACAGTGCATTCATGTAGTTCACCGACTGTGGAAAGTGATACATCTGATGGTATTTTTCTGACCTGAAGGTGGAAAGATGTGTTCCACTTGTGTTGCTCAATATCATCATCTCCGGATCAGTATGTGAGACAACCCAGTGAATGATATCTACGCATGGGAAGGCAGGGTACCTACATGCAACCCTATACAAGTCTGACTTATGAATGTTGATATAGACTTGACGATCTTCAATATCTTCATTGAAAGTGCCTACAAATATGTCCTTTATCTCTTCCCATGTGATCTTCATGTCCTTCTCTACAAATAGCTGCGTGTCTGCATAGATGGGAAAATTTATTGGCACTTGTTCAACCATGTCTCCAGTGCTTCTCTCTATATTTTCCTTTGATCCAACTCTTTTGGAAACCATGATGCTTGTACTACTAAGAGAATTCTCAACAACTGATGTACCTAGAGACAAATCGAACACTCACAACAAGAAAATGTTATTTTAAAAACACAATGCACTTCTTGGATCGATCATGCAACAAACTTGGTGACTACTGGGAAAGATTGCACAATAATGATTTCAAGAGGTCGGGGACTGTCAGATGGAATTGCGCATTACATAGTCCCAGCTACCAGTGAGCTTGTTTTTGACTAGAACACCGTAGAGCACAGTCCAGCTGGGCTGACTGTGGATTGGGACTTTGCAATGCACAATTAACTCCAGCTTGATTGCTGGCTGGGACTGCGCATTGTGCAATCCCAATGGGAAAGACTAGGCACTAACTCCTAGAACAATGCAGAGCACGACTAGAGGCGAGTGATAGGAAATGTCTGCAAAATTCCTAGGGCTAAGGTAGAGCCTTGAGTTCAGGAATGCGTGGAGCATGTCGGTGAAAGCAAGATGTGAGCCAAGGCAACCCAGATCTTCCCAAGGGCAACTTGAAAATGAGTAGATTTGAAAGAAAGAGAAATGGAAGGTGCAGACAAGAGTGAATGATGATGCATGCAATCAAAACCAATGCAGGAATCAGTGAAATGGACAAACAACGAAGTTGGTGGAGAGGGTTGCCGCAACGACGACCGTTAGTGCAAAAACAATGTTATGCATGTGATACTTAAGAAAGACAATGAAAAACTTGAAAAACAACTTCTACAAGTTAAAACAAACTAAAATGCCAACATTTGTGCAATAAAACATGCAAAACAACGCTCACACAAGCCAATGAAATAAAAGCAACAGAAAAAGCAGCAAATGACTTGAAAAGAAAAACTTTCTCAGAAAAGTTGTGCCGACTATGTCGAAGGTTCCTAGATGCATTGGGAATACAGAGCTCCCAGATTGTATGTGTAGAATGAGCTTTGGGACATTGTTTAAATATATTTGGTAGATTTAGGGTTCATGATGCGCATGCCACAAATCTAGGAAAAAACGACACTTGGCGGGAATTTTCTAAAATAGACTTTTCATGTAATTCCTAGTGCTAAAAATAGATCCCTATTTTTTTGGGATGTTTTTGTTTATTCCTTTTTTCTTTTTTGGGAAAGGCTGCCATGCATGCATGGGGAGATTGTGCAGTTCTTGAGGGAATCGGGTAACTTTCCAACACATGCATCAGACAACAATTGATGGAATGCTTCTATGCAATTCTTGGGCTGAGTGGCTCTAGATGGCTCTCTGCTCTGTGCAATTTCCCATCTTAAGACAAGCTGCCAGCTGGGTCTACACAATTCCTGAGCTGAAGCCCAGTGTCGAGGTGATCGATACAAGTCTGGAGGGTAAGGGCCACTGCCTGCTCTGCACAATTTTTGAGAGTAAGGTTGATTGCCTGCTCTGTGGAGTTTCTGAGGGCAAGATAGACCGATGGGCTACTCTGCGCAATTCCTGAGAGCAAGGATGGTTTCCCTTTAGGATTGTGTAATTTTCCAAGAAAACACAAGTATCGAATGTGAACCAAGTTACGGGGTCAGCTTGTGGTTGGTCTGCAAAAACGGGTTAGCAAACACAAGTTTCAAAGTAAAAGATAACTTCAAATAAAACACGAGTACTTGAGCAGTTCAGACATGTTGCTAAGATTTTGAGGAGGGAGGCTCCAAAATGAAGCGAAGGAAAAATTTTAGAGAGTGGTTGTAGCCGCTACAACAAACTCTTACAAAGATGAACAAAAGTGTACACATCTCCATACACACCCCCATAAAGGACAATATGTATTTTTTTTTCATAAAGGGAATTTTTAAGTATTCTATTAAGTTATATTAAATGTAGTAATCATTAGGTGTATTGTACCTACTCTACTAAGATGGAACCAAAAACCTCATTATATTTTACATAAGATATTTATATGTTTTTCCAAGTAAACTATACAAAGAACTACTATTTTATTTTATTATTAATAAAATTTAAAAATCCCTAAACTTTTCCCCATAAAATTTATTGCCATATCATATAATACTTAAATATTAGTTGACATTAATATATTTTTTTGTTACACATTAATATAGATGTAATGTAAGATGAATAATATTATTATGTAAGATGAATAATATGATTTTTACATGACATACTCCATATTAAGTAGTGAAAAGATTCTAAATCTCTCTTATACTAAAAAGTAAACCATTTTTCTGTCACTTTTAATTATTTTATATTTCTATTTAAAATTGATATAAAACTAAAATAAAAATCAAGATATTTTTATTTAAGGTCTTAATTCTTTTATCATTACTATTTTTATTTAATTGATTTAAATAATATTTTATTATTTTGAAATATAACGTTACTCTACATTATCTCCTCTCAGTTATAAAATAATTACAAAAACCTACAAATTATCAAATTATAATAACAATTATAACTTCAAATTATTAAAATTAGAAATATTGATATTTTTGATAATAATGATATATGTTAACGATCATAATAAGGAAAAAGATTATAGGTAAAGTATTTGAAGCTTCAGAATAACTTTGAAAGAAATGGTGACATAAAGTTTATCGTACTTGTAAAAATAACTTTTCTGATTTTATAACGTGTTATAGTCATGAAATTATCACTTGAAACACATTGGCACTTGAATTTATGATTTGTTATGGTTTATCGAATTTGTCAGTGGAAAGATGTTTAATTTGTTATAAGACAAATTTATTTAAAAATTTTTGTGATTTAGTGTTAATATAAATAAAAGTTACAGGTTTTTGTTTAAATTTTTTATGTTACTCAATAGGATTATTATTATAAAAATGGTTTCTATCTTGTTAGAATTATTATTATAAAAATGGTTTCTATCTTGTTATTATTAATATGGTGCCTCATATTTTAATCTTGTTTTAAGCATAAATTCAAGTTATAAAGTCAACCCTAATATTTGTTGAATTTTGACTTGAGTGGTTTTGAATCTTTTCTTTATTTCATTCTCTTTGCCAATCTTGAATATATTGACAAATTTTTTATTAATCAGCACGAAGGCTTGGGTATTGGAGTACATTATGTTTGTGAAACATACTGTACAAAAATGGGGATTATCTCTCTCTCCAAGGTTTGATGGAAATAAATGCACTCAAAAGAAAATTAGAAAACTAGGTTTGGAAGGGCTATGGATGGGTGAATGGAGTACAATATGTTTATGTATCACACTGTACAAACCGGGTTTAATAGGGCTTAGCTATCTCTCTCCAAGATTTGATGGAAAGAAATGCACGAAAAGGCAAATTAGCAGGCTAGTGATGGAAGAGTATTGATTTCTATACGGACTGAAGGGACAAAGCAAAACACATCTTTAATCAGATATTTTTTCACTATAGGGTATTGCAACAAACCTCTACTGGGCAATATAAATATTAAAACTTTGCCTAAAAGGATTGTTGATTTGATAAATTCATATAATAGCTTTGAACATCTACAACTTGCAATTTATTACTTGATAACTTCTTAAGAATTGGCAAAGTAATAAAAATTTGATGATGGGCAATATTTTGTGAATTTTGTACTATTTTATTTCCATGGCAACAAACCCTTATTATGGTTGAGAAAAAGCTTGTTGTTGATTTTTTATTTTAATAAAAACATATGGATATCATTCTCATAACTTTAGATTGAAGTTTTCTGTCATTATCTTTTTGATAATGAGCTTGAAGTTTATAATGTAGACTGCAGTTCCATTCATCTTTAAAGATATGCATAAATCAAGCCTACTAATAATTTAAGTGTATAAGTGTAAATGAAAGAGAGGTGATGAGCAACAAAACAAGTACATTGATAACAATAACACACGGCACACTTCCTTTACTTGAACTTGTAACAAGTACAATATTAACAATTTCAACTAACACAATTCTCATAAATGAATAAGTGTATTACAATGCATTATGTTGTATGTGTTTATAAGGGTCTATAAGACATTCACCCTACAATTCCTTTTATAGTAAATCCTTTAAAATTATAAAGAGAACCATTAAGATTTATCTTACCTTATCAAATTGATGTCTAAATTCAAATTTAACCCTAACATTATTGATTTCCCATGATGGAAACCACTTTTAATGATTTTGCACTGAAACTTCTATCTTTTTATAGTATTGTAGTTGAAGTTGGTTGTGTTATTGTTGTTTTAACCTTGTATAAAAATTACCTGCATACGAATTCTAAAACACAGAAAATAAACAATGCGAGAGCACAACACATAAAACACATATACACAGAGATTTTCCCATGAATCCCAAAACCGGAACTACCAGCTTGATTTTTCATTATGTTCCTTTGAATGTTACAATACATATTTATACATGCCAAAGCATCCATGATCATGGCCCAAAAAACATTGCGTCGAAAACCATGTGTGAAAATCATGCACAAAACCATAGGTAGGCCTGCCCAACCTAACATAGGGTCCAAAACCAAAATATTCTGGGGCATTGCCTCGGACCCCATAGAGTGGGGTTACCTGCACCCCTCAAACCCCCTGTGACTCCCCCCGCTACGCAATCAGCGCAATGAAGGGGGGGCTCCACCCCACTCCTAACCCCCCGATTAATTACGTGGGTTAGTCGTGGAAAGAATATAGCACAATCCAACATTCTCCCACTTGTTGTTTTCTTTCCACAAGGGGCCACAAGAGAGCTTAGTCATTTATCCAGCCCTGCAACGCCCATTGTTTCTATACACCAAGAGAACTTCTCAGAGCTCACAAATTTTGTCAATGCATCTGCGATATTCTTCAAAGTGTCCACATTTACCAGCAACACCTTTTTGTCTTCTATCATATCCCTCACAAAAGTGATACTGAACATCAATGTGCTTTGTCTTTGAATGATATGCAGGGTTCTTTGCCAAGAAAATTGCACTTTGGCTATCACAGTCTATCCTT